>JAJJMA010052612.1:0-23438 GCA_023529015.1 Papaver nudicaule | reverse complement strand
CACCAAGAGCGAGGATATCTAAGTTTACTTGGTAATAAACTGAAAAAAGGGAATACCGAGATATACCACCAACTTTTAGTTTTCGTGAACCTAGTTGATTTAGGTTGTTTGAACGATCTCACAAATCAATATTCAAACAACAACCCGAGTATAGTTCAGAGAACCAAACCCTAACAAGAACGAGTTCTTGTAGATCTCAATAGAGATGGATTCACTCAAGGGTATGAATCAACAAACTTGCAATTACTTCAATTATATAGATCAAAGACAATATAATGCGGAAGGGAAAAGTAATGCAAGACACCAGAATTTTGTTAACGAGAAAACTGCAAACCAGCAGAAAAACCCCGGGACCTCGTCCAGATGTGAACAACCACAGTATTAAGCGAATACAGACGCTAGCCTACTCTCAGACTTTGGAATAGAATGTATCGAGACTGAATTAACCCTACAAGCAACTCAGCTACCGTTGTGCTCCCGCAGAAACCTACGTACTTGATATCTCTAGTTGACGTCCTTTACAAGCCTAGGAGTTGCTCCACTTCCCTTCGTGAAGACTAGCGCTACCCTGCCTCTAACATGACGCCTAAAAGTACTTTGTTATAAACAAGAATACGATTGTGATTTCCTTTAGAGTTAAAGTCAAGGTGAATGGAAATCGGTTTTACTGAATAGGGCTTATTGATCTAGCATAAACAATTTTATCTCCTAACGCTTGACGAACTTAGTATAAAACCTAGTTCGTGAATTTGCGTTACGAAACTTCTGGGGCTTACGATACGAGATCCGCCGTACGAAGTTTCTATCAAATATTGGTCGTGATAAGATTTAAATAATTCAATCGACCCAAGATACAGGATCAGGAATCTTACTTCCGACCTGTGCTTCACGATCCTCAAGTGAAGTCTTTCAATAGTCATAGTCCAAGAAAGGACTTCGAGATGACGACCAACCTTTATGCAAGGATACACAGATGTGTAGAGGATTGAAGTTGTATCTTGCAGAAGGTCATCTATTTATAATGATCATCAAGGGAGGCTTTGCTTAAAAGTTAAGCAACCTTGAGTGAGGCTCAAGCAAGTTTCCGAACTTAAAAAAGTCCATAGGCTTGTATTGAGGTCCAACTCAACCTTTAGTGAGGAGTATATGTTTTATCAAGTATGTAAGCACCGGTCTGCATCTTCAATGGTCTTCGTCTCGAATACTTAAATCTATCCTAGTCCGAGTTGTAAAGTATACTTATCAAGGACTGTGTTTTTGTTAACTAAACTTGACAACTGACTTGAGATAACAACATCAGTGGGTTCAACCGAGCAATGCTCTAACATAAACCTCTCGAGATACCAAACAAGGTTTTGAAACCAAAACTCCCAAAAGAGCAGTTGGAATCAAGCAATACATGGATGCAGTACAATATGTATGACCGTGAAGAAAGATGTACCTGCAATAATAAATCCAATAACAACAATCCTGATTCCACTCAATATCTATAGTTTAGGCACACAAACTGAAAGCGGCTTGCTGACAAATCCAGGTTAATAGATAAAGAGTATGTTCTAATCACAACGATCTTGAGTGGCCTTATAACAGAAGAGAAGGACCATAGAATAAACAAGATCGCAAGGTTTGGACGTGATAGAACAAAACACAAGTACAATACAAAGAAGACTAGTAAACATAAACTAGTTTCCCGTAAGAGGTACTTCTAGGCTTCTCGATCCCCAAGAGAAGACTTTCACTAATCCAGACCGAAAGCAAAAGCTTAAAGGTAACTGAGAGGAAAAGTTAGATAAACACAAGCTTTCAATTCCGAAAAAGAGCTTGGTAGAGGGACAAAGCTTTTAGGAGAGATACCACTCCTATTTATATTGACTAAGGCTTGGCTTTGAAATGAGGCTAACTTAATTTTTGAAATTCATTAAAGCACATTTCCATATATGTTCCGAAATACGTCACTTAGACTCATAGCATTTAATGAGATCTAATACTCTAGAATTTTACATTAAAGATAAATATATTTCATAAATGAAAACTGTATTTCAATAAATGTTTGGCCAAGAGCAATCAAAGCAAATAATACTCATAAGCTTTGATAATGTCGACATCACTTCCTAGGCTTTGCTGGATGGGCCAGAACGATCCTAGATGGAAGTGGGATCTGGTCCAATCGTGGCTCAACGTTCTGCATAAACGTATCATCGCAGACGAGGACAAGCCTTGTGTGTTAAGCTTAAGTGAACACGTAGGTTCAATGGACATTCCGAATCATACAATAGATATACCAATAAAGTACGGTGCATGATTCATCAAACAATAGCAAAATGTTGAATCTCCTAAATTCTCGATTCCAATATAGATGATCACGTTAATGATATCTAAGAATTCAAATCAAAACATCAAATGATAAATCAAATGAATATTTTATCAAGTAGTATATCCATACGAAGATCTAATCACGTACAACATTGATCAGAAATCATGTGTCTAACTGGAGCGACGAACCTTATTTCCGACTATGAGTCAAACCAACTTAGTTGTACATTGAAGATGAATAAATTCAAACTTCAAACTGAGAATATCAAACTCATTAATTCGTTGAAGCACAAATCAAAATGGTAGAGTTTGAACTTCAAAATACGCATTCTGAGATAACCAAATTAAGGTTTCGAAATCTACAGTCTGTTTGGCAGAAACCAAATTAAGGTTTCGGATCCTAAAGTTCATATATGACCAGAACCGAAATGAGGTTCCCAAATCAAGTTTCCATATAGCGAAATCACAGTTTGATTTCGAAGTTTAGATTTTGTTTTAACAAAACCTTGGTTAAGGTTTCGAAACAAGAAACACATATCAATCTCGTCACAAATGTTTGGCGTAGAACTTGAGAGTCCATGTGGTCAAGAAACGTTTCAACATCACACCTTTTTGTCCTTGACGCACAAGTTTATTTCCTGGTTCACATAAACCTTTAGGAAACCCCAGGGTCTACTAGACCTTTTAGAACTCACATGGTCAAGACTCATTGGTCTCGATTCTCAAGTCACTGGTGGCCAGCAAACATTATTTCGAACTCATGTTCTCTCATTGGTCACATTTTAAGTTTTGGACCGAATAACTTATGGATGCGAAAACCAGATTATGGTTTTGAAATCAAAGTTTAGTTTTACCAAAACATACATTGAGGTATCGAGTTTAGTTTTACCAAAACATACATTGAGGTTTCGAACTCTGAAAGTCCATAAGATGAGATAACAAGAATATGGTTTTGAAATCTAAAAGTGTGATATGCATACAAGATGTTCATATTTAAAGAATCAATTAAATTATTCAGAACTTCAGTAATCAGAGCTGAACCATGACGTAGTATCCGAACTCAGAAAAGCAGTATATCGAGTCTACCCAACATAAGTGTGAGTCACGATCTCTCTTACATTTAGCTTATACAAGTACGTGCTAATCAATCCGACAGAGTCAGATTAGGTAAGTCGAGACAATACTGTGATGGATTAAATCTCGTAATACTATCGAGACAACATCACAACTGCTATATCCAACTCGAAGGTTTTAGGAAAAACCTTATATTACTTAGAGACCGAGAACAAAATAAATCTCTAGGCAATATGGAACGTCATAACTACAACTACAATATCGCAAGCGATAAAGAGGAGTTATATCTTAAGACACACTGATCACAAGTGATCAAGTCATAACGTAAAGCTCAAGCATTAAGTTATGTTTTTGCCTTTTGTAGCACAAGTGTAAAATATAATGAAATCACGTTATTTAGATTCACTAACCTCCTGAATGATGAAGCCGGATGTCTTCGTTTGATTTTCAATCTTCTTCAACTCTTCAAATAGTGATTCTAAATCCTACCAAAATCTTCCCCAACCTAAAGCTAACTTAATGATGACCTTACCTAATGTATGTTGTTTAGCGGTCGAGTTTTGATCACTAAATTTGACAACTAAGCTTGACATACCAACACTTAGTGAGGTTGACCAAGCCATGCTCTAACAGTTCTCACTGCTCATTTTAGTAGTGTTGCTTGTACAACTAATCCTGTTTTCTCTAATGAAAATTTTGATGTCATTCCTACTGTTTTGAGTGATGCTGATAATCTTTTTTTAATGAGTATTCCAACTGATGATGAGATTCACAAGGTAGTTAAAAGTATGCCTTATAGGATCTCACCAGGACCTGATGGCTTCCAAGCAGGGTTTTACCAAACCCAATGGCAACATGTAGGTAAGGACATTATAAATGTGGTTAAAAGGTTTTTTCAATGTGAGTTTATGCCAAGGAGTCTTAACAAAACTTATATTTCTCTTATACCTAAGATTAAAGATCTTAAAACCCCATCAGATTATAGACCAATTGGCATTTATAATTCATCTTACAAAGTTATATCAAATTTTTTGGCTAATAGAGTAAAACCTTACCTTAAGAAGCTTATATCACCTCACCAGGCAGCTTTTGTACCTAGTAGATCAATCCATGACAACATTATTGTTGCCCGTGAATTGATCCACACAATGAAACAGAAAGAAGGAATGAATGGAACTATGGTTATAAAACTAGACCTATCTAAAGCTTTCGATATGTTAGAATGACATTTCTTGATAGGTGTTTTGAGCAAATTTGGGTTTAGTGAACAATTTTGTGATCTCATTTTCCAATGCATTTCCACAACTAGTATTAATGTGCTTTTGAATGGATCTCCTTGTGCTCAATATTGCCCAACTAGGGGCCTAAGGCAAGTAGATCCACTCTCTCCTTATTTGTTCATATTTGCCATGGAGTTTCTATCAAGAAGTTTGTTGAAAGCTGAATTAGATAAGACTATTACTGGTATAAAAGTAGCTAGAAATGCACCTAAGATGACTCATTTGATGTTTACTGATGATATTCTCATTTTTGCTAATGCTGATATGAATAATATCAATAGTGTTCTCAATGTACTAAACAATTTTGGTAATGTTTCAGGGCAACTACTAAATTTTAACAAATCTTGTGTATATTTCAGCAGCAATTTAGATCCAGCAACTTGTGATCAACTTGATAATGCTCTTAACATGAACAAAGTTTCTGACTTTGAGAAGTACTTAGGTGCCCCTTTGCTTTTAGGGCATAACAAGAATGCATCCTTTGAGCCTATTGTCCAGTCTTTTGAAGCAAGGCTTAGGAATTGGGTTGGTTCATCACTGAATCCAGCTGGGAAAACTACTATGGTAAAATCTGTTTTAAATTCACTTCCCGCATATCAAATGGGTTGCTTTAGGATTCCTAAGGCTCTTATAGGTAAACTAGACACATTACAGAGGAGCTTTTGGTGGGGTCACAAAAACAATAAGGGCATTAAGTTCTGTTCTTGGGAAAGTTTGTGTAGACCTAAGTCTCTAGGTGGCCTAGCTTTTAGAAATCTTGAAGTTTTTAATAAAGCCCTTATTTGCAAGTTAGCATGGAAATTGTGTGCTAATTAACTGGATCTGTGGGTTGTTGCATCAAAAGCCAAGTATGTTAAAGACTGTAGTTTCTTGCATCTTATTGAACTTAAGGACAAATGTTCATGGATCTGGAATGGCATTTATAAAGGTCTACAGATTGTTAAATCTCACTCTTGTTGGGTCATTAGATGTGGTACAAAGGTGAATATTTGGCTTGATGTATGGATAGTTGGGTTGCAAAACCCTCTTATTTCTAATGCTAATACTGTGGTTTCTCATGCTTACAGTTTTGTGTCTGAGTTGTTTTTGCCAGGTACCAGGAACTGGAATGTTGATTTAGTAAACAATCTTTTTCATCAAGACATAACATTAAGAATTTTATCTATCTATGTGCCTAGTATTGGTGAAGATATGCTCATTTGAAAACCTGACAGAAAAGGCATCTTCTCTGTCAAAAGTGCGTATAATGTTCTCTCATGATTAAAAATTAGGAATCCAACTCACCAGTTTCAGGTTCCCATTACAGTCTGGAAAGCTCTTTGGGACACTAATCTACCTCACAGGACTAAGATTTTTGTTTGGAAATGCCTTAGAAGAATCCTTCCTACTAGGGACAATATTTCTAGATATAAGCAAAACATTGATGTTAGTTGTAGTGTTTGTGGTGCCCAATTGGAAATTGTTTATCATCTACTTGTTGAATGCCCTTATGCAAAAACTATATGGTGGAAACTAGGTGTAGATACTTCAGGTTGTACTGTAGATGTTAGAAACTTGATAGTTAGTTGGTTTACTAATGCCACTATAGTGCAGGATGTTTCAGAGCATAGAGATAATTTCAAGCTTTTTATACTAACGATATCAATTTGGATGATATGGAAAGACATGTGTTTTTTGATTTATCAGAGAATCAAACCTAATGCAGATTCTTGTATAGCAAGAAATCTACAACTAAGTACTCAATGCAGGGATGGACTTAACAGTTCATCCTATGTGCAGGGTCAAGCTATATACTGGGAACCACCAGGCCACAATGAAATTAAAATCAATGGGGATGCCTCTTTCCTTTCTGATACAGGTTTAGCTGGAACTAGGCTAATCATACGTGATTTTGCAGGAAGCTGCAAAGGAGTTAGAGGTAGATTCATTGATGTAGGGATGATCCCAGAGTATGAGCTGGAGCAGCTGGAGTGTATGGCTATGTTGGAAGCAGTGAGATGGGCTAGCTCAAGAAGTTTTGAGAATTGCATTTTTGAGTCAGATAGTTTAAACGTAATAAAGTCTATCAATGAGCAGACTAATTATGTTCAATGGCAGAACTATAATTTAGTTTTAGAGATCAAATTTTTATTAAGTAGCAAGTCCAATTGGCGACGTAGATCAGTCAATCGTCTTAGAAATGGGTTGGCTGATTCTCTAGCTAAGAAAGTTAGAAGACAAGGTATTGATTTTGATTTCCATGATATTATCCCTCAGAGCAAGCACTATGATGCCTCAAATGTAGGGAATTTCCCCACAATGTAGACAAGACATGGAGGGGGGAAAAAGCATGTGCTATGGTGCATGTCTACAAATTGGAGGTTTCTTAGAAACCGCGGAAAAGGTGCATGCGGTTTCTAAGTAGCCGCGGGACCCGAAATATCCCTAAAAATCCGAAATATCAGTTTAGGGTAGGGTTTTGGTAATAAAACAAATTATTTTTATGCGGTTTCTTAGTAGCCGCAGAAAGTAAAATGCGGTTTCTTAGTAACCGATGAGTAAACCATGTCTACACGGGGGTACAGATCTGTACCCCTTTGTAGACATGGCTAGAACATTTTTCCATAATGTGAGGAAATTCTCTACATGTGGGGATTTTAGAGCACCATAGTGCTTGCTCTCATGATATAAATGAGTGGATGTCGAAGGACAAACCAGTTGTAATAACTTAGTTTTATCAATGAAATTTTTTGCATAAAAAAAAAGGGTCTACCACTCTTCCTCATACATGGCGATGGGGCCATTCTTCTTCCCAGATCTACAATTTTAATTTATTACTTCCTATTCTTTTCAAAAATATTGCTACAATTTCAAAAGATTTGTATGTGCCTACTCAATGGAAAAAACGTGAAATAAGAGAAACGATGCCATAGCAGACTGGCTAGAGCAAAATGGTTGTAACACAGTAGGGTTTAGTATTCTCCTATCTTTATTGTCTCATGCAACGAAGATAAAACAAAAACAATACAACTCACACATTTGATTTCATTGTCTTGGACTCTAGGCAATGTTAATGAATGGAGACAAAATATGCTTACCTCTCAATTTGGTACATACATTCATGAAGCTGTTCATATAAATGATTACGATGCAGGTGCAAAAAAAAAATCCCAAGGATATTAAATTTACCAAGCCTCGTACATGCAAGTTAGACTTTGACTAGAAATGCCTCAAACTATTCACCAAATTTAGGCTAAGTTTAATGGGAGTTCAACTTCCACGAAAAGCGTGGTTTATTCCCTGAATTCAACCTCCAGATCCAGATTTACGTAGCAGTGGAAGTAGAAGAGCTAAATAGACGCTCAATGATGTAACGGCGAAAAAGTGAATTCGCGCTCAATCATATAGCGCCTAGACGAATATTCTCATTAGATCTGATGGCTAATAACATATATTCCAGATCTGATGGCTGAGATTATCTGGCGCTTTATCATTTAGCGCCCCACCGCTATATGAATCAGCGCTAGACTGATGTGTCATGCTATCTAGCACTTCCCGGTAGACTTGGTTCTAAATTTAGCTGATGTGTCCTGCTACTTTTTGGTGGATATGGAACTCCCATTAGACTAAGCCTTATAAAGACAGTTTCCAAGGACTATTTTCTCCACCATTTACCAACTCTGCTTCGAAAGCCTTCTGCGATGGGTTTCTTTTTACCTACTTGCTATTTACCAAGCTGACACAAAATCGTTCTAATTTTTCTGGCACAAACCGATACTCTATACGGGTTTCAAAGGTTTCTTTTTGTATTAGCTGACAGTGCAACAGATAAGGGTAAAAACAATTTCATAGAATATTAACCAAGCATAGATAAGAATCTTGGAGTCATTGGGGCAGATTGAAAAAATTTGGGGCAGAATATTTTGGTTACCGAATATAAATCCATTAAACTACCGAGTAGTGTAAATAAATACATTAACACTACTCGGTAGCTTGCGTGGTACCGAATATAAATCCACCCCAAATCTTTTGGATCCGCCCCAATGATCGTGAGGATAAGAATCGTAAGATCTGGTTGCTGTTGTTGTCTTTAGGTGGGAAATCAATGTCAATGACTTGAATCATAACATGACATACTAGCTAGCTAGCTAGATCTTGATTGGTTTGAAGTAATTGATCTCCAAGGAGTTGTATCCAAACTACTACCTTAACTACCAAAAAAGAAAACAAAGTACTCATATCTATCCACACACATAAGGATTCAAATCCTCTTTAGGTGGCAAGAGTGAGAAAGAGAAAAGGAAAGCATGGGGTGTGAAATGATGTAAAAAAAAGATCGATAAGAAAAACAAGTGTAGTAAACAAGTAAAGGTAGATACGTAGAAACACCATTAGAGTAAGAAACTCTGTGCGGTTTAGTTTCCACTGCATAAGCACCACCGGGATAAAAGAGCCACGTATATTACCAATTTGAAGCAAACCGAAACGAAACGATGCTCGAGATGGAAATACGTAATGCAAGAGAAAGATCATCCAAGGACCGGTTGATTAACACAGTAAAACCTCTGGCTGCCCAACCGAGCCGATGTAGGACTGTTCTAGGATCCTCTACCCTTCAGTACATGTAAAATGAAACACAAACGAGGCGACTGGAAAACCACGGCATACAATGGACTATGACTGTTGGAATATGCAAGCAATCCTGTTCAAAAGAAAAAGCAAAACAAAATTCACAAAATTGAGGTGTATGAAAAAGAGACTAGGTGGGAAAAAACATAAGGGCCCTGAATATGAAATGGAGAGGGACCAAAAGAGGGATTAAGGAAGCACTAGTACTCCAACCGGCATGATATTCCTTTCCTATGGAAAAAAGAAGGAAAGCAATATGTATGGGGTAGTCTAAAGGAAAAGGTTGACAGAAACACTTCACCCATAACAAAACATCAAATTGGAAAAAGTTTAGACAGAGATAAGACTGATCTTAATCGCGTTTTCATCACTGGAGAGATAAATGAAAAGAAAAATTGTAACCATTGACTTGGGTTGTATATGGGCTACCTCATCATATATAGATCATTGATTTTGTATACTAGTACTGTTAGTGTAGGGATGAAGTCTTAAAGATTTTGTCTGAGGTGCTGCTGTTGCTTACAGATACAATCATAGCTTATAGTGCATGCATATATCATGACTAAGGAGCTTTTTAACCCTTTCCGAAAGTCAATTGCTCCTTTTTCTGTTATTTTATTGTCAAGATTTTTAACTTTACACTTACGAAACAAACTTATTCTTTTTGATTTGGTGGTAATCGACATAGTAATCTCTTGCATGTCGATTGATATGAGGCTTCTCAATAGCATTCTTGTTTCAGATCTCTTTGGTATGGTATCTGTATTATGTACTCCAATCTGTTTGAACAAGGGACGATGATAAAGAAATGGTTTCATTTGCATCTTTTACTACACCTCCAACAGAAGAAATAAAACACAATCACATTGCTATGGCCTATGAGCTGAACCAGATTTCAAGACCTCAATAGTGAGCACGAAAAACGCAGCCCTTTTCTTCTTTTCATATACTTTGTCTTCTAATACAGGACATACAGTAATAAATTTCCAAGGTTCATGATAAAAAAACACAGTGCATTTGCATATGGTCTAACCAAATCAGTATCAGACCAACTTAATTCGGACTTGATTATAGCTGAATCAATGAAATGTCTGCTTGGTTGTCAGTTGATGTCCCTAAGCTTATTCCTATACTATTACAATTAAACACTAGGAATTACGTTTTAAACTAGTAATTTGGGTATTCATTATTCAAGGCTTGCTAAAATTGCATGAAGTCAGCAAGTCCACCGGTGGTGGTCGTCAAATTCTTCATTTACCCGTTGTACAATGTCTCCTTGTTTGAGATCGATGTTAAGCGTTTCTCTTTATTTTCCTACGTTGTATTTGTTCTTTAATTTTGTTAAGCTAGAACTCAAGAAGATATAAGATATGAATCTCTATATAAAAGTTTGTGTTTGTACTATTTGTCTTACAAGACTAGTGGAAGGTATCACCCAAAATGTGAGGGCCTGTTTGGTTGGGTTTTTAAAAACGTTTTTTTGTTTTTAAAAACATAAAAAACAGAAAACGGAAGAAAACGTGTTTGGTTTAGTAGAAACCAAGAAACAAGGTAGAAAATAGAGAGACAAAGAAAGAAAAATTTCATTAAGGTGTGTATCAAATACATAGATTTTAGCCTCTATTTATATGTATAGAAGACTTAATACCCAAGTTATGTAAACCCTAAGTTCAGACACAAAAGGGCATCTTAGACAATAAACATTGGTTTATAACATGGTTGACTATTTTTTAGAAAACGTTTTTTTTGCTTGTTTTCTGTTTTTAAAAACTAAAAAATGAAAACGATTATTTAACGTTTTCTCTTATCGTGTATTCGTATTTGTTTTCTTTTCTCTTTGCTGCCATTGATTAGAACATGGATTGAAGGCTCAATTGGACATGAAATCGAAGCCATTAGGAGAATGGAACTGGGTACTAATGGGTTAGAAGTTCTATCAAAGATTGGAGCTACAAAACAGGAAGAAGAAGAGTATGTGTGGTTGCTTCCTATGGTGATTAATGGAGGAAGAAATGGATGAGATAATGAATGTTTTCTGAATCATGGATGGATTTTGAACTATGGGTTTGTTTCTGAATGTTAAATTGATGCAGGGAAGGAGAGATCAGTGCTTAGAAATCAAAAGCAGGTTCATATGTGTTGCACCAGAAAAATGCACACTACGTGTTCGTTAAAACTCTTAAATGGTCAGTTCATGTTAGGGTACCCTTTGCCGCTACTCCAAGGTGAAACCATAGGTTCGATGACTATGTTTGAAGGCTTAAGATAAATTTTCGATGGCAACATGGAAAGGAACATTGGCTCGAGTTGATTTGAATGGGTATTTGAGTTCAGTTGGAAGCTAAAACAAGAAAAGAAGAAAGTTGTCATTACTGTCAGACATGGAATGAATGTTATAGTTTATAACTGATTTTTGTTTTTAGCTAACCAAACATGTTTTTAAAATCAAAATGAAAATGAAAACAAAGAAAAAGGGGTCATTTTAAAAACAGTAGAAAATGATTTCTAAAAATTGTTTTTAAAAATCCAACCAAACAAGCTCTAAGTTTTGAAAGGAAAAAAAAAAAAAAAAAAAGATATGAAAGGTAGAAATTTTCAAATTCACTAGAATTATGTACATGATACGGCAATGAAAGAAAGCAAGAAGTTGAATAATAAACAATGAGTTCAAGAGTTAAGTCTTGCTTCATCTAGTAGAGTTCCAGGAGCTCTATATGAGCCACGCCTTAGTGATACTACACTATATCTCCGAACTATTATAGTAGCTAAAAATCATCATGCTTTCTTTGTTAGAAAACATTCCACTAAAAAACTCGACTGCTGAACAAGTTTGTATCCATTTCTAATTTTTTTGATCCGAATATCCATTTCTAATTTCTTACAAGATAAAGTAGACCGGCAAAATTAAACACACATTTATTAGAAGGGCAAACGTTTAGCAGTGATACATACAGTACTTACTTGATTTCAATATTCATTAGCATCTCAGGTCAACATTCTAATTAATTGATCGTTACTTGTGTGGCATTCGAACGAGTATCACTTGATGTTGATCTTCATTTTGTTTTCAGGTCGAAATCACATGAAATCCCATTTCTTTTTTAATAAATACATAAACAAATAATATAAATTAATATTCTTAATTTGACCATGGTCCATGGCTACTCTGTGGTTTCTGGTACAGTGGTACCTTACTTTGTATTCGCCATCCTACACAAGGCCAGCCGGCTCTTCCTGCGGTCAATCACACTGTCATCCAAGTAGACCAACAGCACAGCCGTGTTTCACACACTGGTGACTAAAGGGATTCTCAGGTTAAAAATGTCAATCTTGAGAACAAAGAGGGTCAAGTGCGTAAACTTGACCTGTATAAAGACATCGAGAGAGGAATTGAATTTTTTCGATTTGCGAGAAAAAAAGAAGTCCTTTTCTTTACTGTATATTTTCAGCGAAGAATTTGCTGCTACTTTTGGTTCTTTCCTCCTCCTCTTTACCCATCTCTCTCTCTCTTTGTTGACGCACTGCTCCACAACAATAATCATTTTCATTTCATCAGCAACTCAAGCTAAGTCTCTTCTCTCTTATTAAAGAATGATTAGGGTTTCATTTTCAGTCCATCATCATCTTCTTTGATGCTCTTCATATCAGTCTCTCTTCTCTGAGTTCTAGAGAAAGAAAGAGAGAGAAATTTTGAAAAACTGTGGAGTTTTGAAGTTTAAACTAAGTGTTCTGAGCTAATTTTTAGAGATTTGAGCTTTAACATGGAGAAATGAAGGGTTTGTGTAAGTGATTTCAGCTTTAATTTGAGTACCAGCTGAAACTGGCAATTTGTTAGGGTTTATTTGAGGTTTTTGGTTAAAAAACTTGAATTCGAGTTTGTAAAGCTTAATTAAGTATTTTATTTCATCGATTCTTCATCAAGAGAGTGGAGATTCAGCTAGTTAAGTCCCAATTGGGGATTTTTTCAGCTTAAGAACCTGAACTTCTTCTTTGAGAAGAGAGAAAAGAGGTTTGGTAGTATCAGTCATATAAAATAGTGTTATCTGTGAAGAAAAGACAAGTGTATTTACGGAATGGTTAGATGAAGCGGAAACCTGCAAAAGTAATTTTGTTTTGAGAATCTTTCAAAGAAGTTTTATCTTTAATTTAACAATAAAAGAAAAGAAGGCGGAGTTTACGAGAGAATCTTGGGGCTAAAAAAAAAACAAGCCTTGTAAGCTTAATATAATAAGGCGTTCACAGTTTCATTCTTTCTCTACTTCTGTCTTTATCTTCTTCTTCTTCCTGTAAGAATTTGTATTTTGTGTAAAAAATGGCGATGGTTCTAACGCCACACAGAGAAAATAGTGGTGGTGGTAGTATCAATAAACATCTTGATGCTGCTGGAAAATATGTTAGATATACTTCTGAACAAGTTGAAGCTTTAGAACGAGTGTATGCTGAATGTCCTAAACCTAGTTCTATGAGAAGACAACAGCTTATTCGCGAGTGTCCAATTCTTTGTAATATTGAACCTAAACAGATCAAAGTTTGGTTTCAGAATCGCAGGTAAATATTATTTTAGAAATTTCAATTATTTTGTTTCTCATGTTCATTTATTTTTGTTAAGGCAGGAAAATTTGGACTTGAAAATGATGGTTTGTAATGTGTTTGTTGTTATGCATTACAGGTGTAGGGAAAAGCAGAGGAAAGAGTCATCTAGACTTCAGACAGTGAACAGGAAATTGACTGCCATGAACAAGTTGTTAATGGAGGAAAATGAAAGACTTCAGAAACAAGTGTCACAACTAGTGTATGAGAACGCTTACATGCGGCAACAATTGCAAAACGTAAAATCTTTGATTTCAATCCAGTCTAGTCATGATTATAAAAGATATCTCCTTCTGTTTTTCCTTGGCTTCTCTATGCTTTATCATTGTTTCTTTTATATGTTCTCGCTGATTGTTCTTTGTCAGTTTATATATCTTGTTAATCATCAGGAACATCAGTACTTGCATGCATGTTCTTGTTTGCCAGAACTTCATTTTTTGTGCTTTAATCGTATCACTAAAGGAACCCACCTAGTTTTAAAGGTGCCTTGGGTTTTCTCTGTTATCTGTTTTATGATCTAGCTGCTTCTGTTGCAGGCATCTGCAGCAACCACTGATGCGAGCTGTGAATCGGTGGTTGAGACTCCACAGCATACTTTAAGAGATGCAAATAACCCCGCTGGGTAAGTTTTGTAACAGTGATCAATGATCATGACCTCTAACTGCTCCATCTCTCTAACTATTATTATTTTTACTAATATATATGTTATGTTTTGCCTCTTTGTCAGACTCCTATCTATTGCTGAGGAGACCTTGGCAGAGTTTCTTTCAAAGGCTACAGGAACTGCTGTTGATTGGGTCCAGATACCTGGGATGAAGGTATTTTATTGTCAACAATTGCCTCTTGTTATTGATTGCCGGTTTTGTTTTCTCATAATTCAATTTAGGCATCTGTAGTTTTATGCTCAGAATTTGATTGCTAATGTTGTTACTATTTGTTTCTAATCTAATTCTACTGTGTACCTAGCCTGGTCCGGATTCGGTTGGGATTGTTGCTATTTCGCACACTTGTAGTGGAGTGGCAGCACGAGCCTGCGGTCTCGTTAGTTTAGAACCTATGAAGGTAAGCTTTGACATTACACGTGACGAGTTCGGTCATTTAGTGCTTAGTTTGTTAATTTATTGGCTGCCAATCGGATTTCTTTTGTCTTAGTTCGTATTTTCATATGATGCAACTTGACGACTAACATTTCGGTATTTCATCTATTGACAGATTGCAGAAATTCTCAAAGACCGTCCATCTTGGTTTCGAGACTGCCGGAGCCTTGAAGTCGTCACCACGTTTCCAGTTGGAAAAGGTGGGACAATTGAACTGGTGTACATGCAGGTGAGGAAAAGCAATGTTAAATTTGAACTCTTAGTATGAGTTTGGAACCTTTAAAGCATTATGAACATAGTATAACAAGAATACTTACCTGACATTTGCATACAGATGTATGCTCCCACTACATTAGCTCCTGCACGCGACTTTTGGACATTGAGATATACTACGACATTAGAAGATGGTAGTCTCGTGGTATGTGTATTTTGCCAGTTCTTGTGCCATAGTAGACTGTTCTGTATTTTTTTTTTTGTTAATTGTTCGTTGCTCCAGATAGACCACCATTTATAATTGGTAATTTCTTGTTGATTGATGGCTGGGAAAGGTCGCATATTGTTTCTTTCCAGTTAACAAATTGCCTCTTAAAAGGTGATTTTGAATAGCTCCCATGGTTTCAGTTGGTTCAGAAGTTAATATGGCAAATGCAGTCATATTTGGATTCAAAAGCTATCTATCATGGCAAAACCCTTCAAAACAATAGATTTGTTTTGCTGGCACTGCGTAGCAACTTCTAATGATGTATATTCAATGTTTGGTTTTGATAACTCAAGGTCTGCGAGAGATCCCTATCTGGTTCTGGTGCTGGACCAAATGCACCTGCTGCCAACCAATTCGTGAGAGCTGAGATGCTGCCTAGTGGTTATTTGATTCGATCATGTGAAGGGGGAGGATCCATAATCCACATAGTTGATCACCTGGATCTGGAGGTTCGAATTCAATAACCATCTCTAATTAATTGTAAATGAACCTTCATTCTCAGCAACTTATATTTTCATTTCCTGAATCAGGCTTGGAGTGTGCCTGAGGTGCTGCGACCACTGTATCAATCATCTAAAGTTATAGCTCAGAAAATGACAGTTTCGGTACATTTAGAATATTTATTTAATGTTTTGGATCCTTCACAAGATATCGTTTTTCTTTAGAAAGCTTCCCTTCTCTTCTATTCTTCATAGAACTTTCTTCTGTATATAGTCCAGATATTGATTTTATTGCTTGCTTATTGGTTACTCGTTTCGAGTTGGAAGCTAGGTGTGAAAGAATGCTTAAGAATGAAGATCTAGTTTACTGTACTCATTCTTTTCATACTCAAAAGCATAACAAGGGGAAACTTATTGAGCACTTCCTTCGCAGGCACTAAACCACATCAGGCAAGTAGCTCAGGAAACGAGCGGTGAAGTGGTGTATGGTTTGGGTAGGCAGCCTGCTGTTCTACGAACTTTCAGTCAAAGATTAAGCAGGTAATACCAAATCCTTTTCTTCATCTTGTGCTACTTTTCTCAGTTAATCTTTTTTAGCTTATGTTTGCTGAATCCATGTAAATTAGGGGATTCAATGATGCTCTCAATGGATTCAACGATGATGGCTGGTCATTAATGACTTGTGATGGTGCTGAAGATGTAATTATGGCTGTCAACACCACCAAGAATGTGGGAGCAACTAACTGTCCCACCAATGTCCTTCCAGTGTCTGGAGGAACCCTCTGTGTAAAGGCTTCTATGTTACTCCAGGTGAGTTGACTTGACTTGGTATCTTTGGATTGAATTATAATTTTCGGTGGCTGGTATTCCCCTCTTTAGTGTTGAGGAGACATCAATATGTATTTAACCAGGTTAGGAAAATGGACCTCTGACAAAGCAGATTCCGTCGTCTGCTTGTTCTTTGAACATGGTAGGCCGGATTTGCAAGTTACTGCAAACCACGTCTTAGCTTTAGTTGAATATTTTTTTAGTAGATTTTTATTACCAAGCAAGCTCCTCTTTTGTGTAGTAGTAGTATTTTTTTGCATATTAGCGGCTAGTCAGACAATCTAGTGAGCCTTGATTTGAGTTTTGTAAAGTATAGTTTGTGCTGGAATGCAAATTTATCAGTTTTTAGTGTTTCCTCTGTCAGAATGTCCCCCCTGCACTGCTGGTCCAGTTCTTAAGGGAGCACCGTTCGGAGTGGGCTGATTACAATATTGATGCGTATTCTGCTGCATCAGTGAAATCCAGCAATTACTCCTTCCCCGGATTGAGGTCCACCAGGTTTTCTGGCAGCCAAATCATCATGCCACTTGGTCACACAGTGGAACATGAAGAGGTTTGCTTCATCATCTCTACTTAATTTGTTTATTGCTTGCCTCATATCACTTGGTCTGGATGATTCTTCAGTAGCATGAGCTTGACAATGTTTTAATTGCTTGCCTCTTTCCACTTTGGTCCGGATGATTCTTCAGTCGCTGGAAGTAATTCGACTTGAAGGCCATGCTCTCACTCAAGAAGAAGCTGTTCTATCTAGGGATATTCATCTTTTACAGGTTTGTGTTTGTCACCATTACCTATACAATCTACAATTTCTGGTTCTGTTTTCTTGTTGAGCTTTTTGCAAGCTTATGATGGTCAACACAATGTTCAAGTTACAAGTAAATAGTTGATACTCGCCTGTTATATTGATTTATTTTCTGTTTGGGTTTGTGTTTCTTTTCCTCGGCACTGCAGATTTGTAATGGAGTGGATGAGAACGCAGTTGGAGCCTGCTCTGAACTTATTTTTGCTCCAATTGACGAAATGTTTCCAGATGATGCTCCACTTCTGCCTTCTGGATTCCGGATTATACCACTGGATACGAAACGAGTTGAGTTTTAAAGCGTTTTAAAGCTTTTGTTTCTCTTATGCTTTTCTTTTTGTAAAGGGTACTTGTTTTCGTATATGATGTTATTTATTTATTGAGCTAAAAGCCATTATCTTAGGTCGAACTTTAGAATAAATTTAGTGGGTTAGAGATTTTGGATCACCTCAGCGAACTTCATGCTTATCATACATCATGTAAGCAGGACGCATCAACCTCACACAGGACGTTGGACCTGGCATCCAGCCTTGAAGTAGGCCTACCGACGAACCGTGGGACTGGAGATGCATCTCGGAATACCTCTAACATGCGATCGGTATTGACAATAGCCTTCCAGTTTCCCTTCGAGTATCATCTTCGTGAAGATGTTGCAACCATGGCTCGGCAGTATGTCCGCAGTGTGCTTTCGTCCGTGCAGAGGGTTGCCATGGCCATTGCCCCATCTGGACCCGGTCCACTGTTGGGCCCAAAGCTATCTCCAGGGTCTCCAGAAGCTCTTACACTTGCTCATTGGATCTGTCAAAGCTACAGGCAAGACAGAATTTTGTTATTGATCAAGATTGATTTTTAATCTGAATTAAGTTTTCCTGTGCTTATATCGTGCTATGTTTCTTTACAAAAGTTGCTTTATATCTTGTAGTTATCATGTTGGAGCTGAACTGCTAAGATCTGACAGTGAGGGAGGTGACTCTTTGTTGAAGCAACTTTGGCATCATCAAGATGCCATATTATGCTGTTCTTCGAAGGTGTGCTTACAGCTCCATGGACATATTTAGGGTTCAGATTGTGACATTAATTAGTTTGTGATTAGAATGTTGATTGTATCTTTGCAGTCCCTCCCAGTCTTCACCTTTGCCAATCAAGCTGGACTTGACATGTTAGAAACCACACTAGTGGCATTACAAGACATTACATTGGACAAGATTTTCGATGAGAGTGGAAGGAAGTCATTGTGCGGGGATTTTGCTAAGCTAATGGAACAGGTAACCACAGTATATAAACCGAAGCATTAATAGTATAACTCATACTGCCGCAACAAGAAGTCAATTAACCACTTATGATTCATTGTTTATTTATATATCTTAAACCCTTTATTGTGATAACTTTCAATATATACATGCAGACACTGAATTTTCAAAATCTTTATTTTCTGCTTGCATTATTGCAGGGTTTTGTTTATCTACCAGGTGGGATTTGCTTGTCAACGATGGGACGCCACATTTCTTACGAACAAGCCATTGCTTGGAAAGTCCTTGCAGAAGAGAACACTATGCACTGTCTTGCCTTCACCTTCATTAACTGGTCATTCGTGTAAACCAAATCAACTCCATCTCCAACAACAGTTCATCAGAGAAAGATTGTATAGTTTATCCTGCTGTTGTTGTATTAAAATGTCAAGTGTTTGTTTGTTTATATATATTTAATTGATTCCAAATTTTCCGAGAGAGAAAATCGAAAAGTAGAAATTTGAATATGTTAAGGCCGGTTCCTATGGAACACATATAACACAATTTTAGAGTGTTTTGGCTGGCTATGGACCCAGCAAACAACCAAAATGATGTTGCAACTTTGCAACGTGAGTCAGAAATAGTATCGTCGATGGAAATATAATTGATGATGGAATTTCTGTCGATCAGATTAGGCTCATCCAACGGTTTATATTTCACTCCCAAATTTTATATAAACTCAAATATTCTCTCGATTTCATCCGATTAATCTATTTTTTTTCGTAATGTCAAATCCATCATCTTCCCAAGCCACTTGGTCATCAGATTCACCTCCACCATCTTCTCCTCCAAACTTTATTTTTCTCGGTACTCCTCCGGCATCACCTAAATTTCGGAGCGTAACTGCAAAATTAGTCCATAACTGCTACTACACTGAACCTTCATCGAAATCTCCTCCTTTATTCACTCCTCCATTTAAGAGATTATATCCTACTCCTCCTAGACACTATGGTAACCCAACAGTTAAGCGATGCAACTCTTCCACAACTTCTTCTTCGTCATCTAAAAAAGACCTGCACCGAAAAAACCAGCAAATCCTCTACATTCATTACCAGATGCACCTAAACCTTGTCCTAAGTTTACGTGGGATGAAGATTTATGTCTTTGTACAAACTATATGATTTTTTATCCGACCCCGGACGATATAAAACGAAATCGTGTTAAAGTAAATGAACCACTGTTGTGGACTACTGTCGGTGGAGAATTCAAATTAGATAGACGTACTTCCAAAGTTGCGCATGATCAGAATACGTTGTGGTCGCGTTGGAGAAAAATACACCAAAGAGTCTACGATTTTATGCACATGAGGAAATTGATCAAAGCACATCATTTTCGGGAAGATACCGATGATGAAAATCTTGGCAGGACTTTGAAGGAATGACAACGATGTAAAGGAAAGAAATTCAAGTACGAACGACATTACCGTGTCCTCAAAACTTTTCTTGTTAATCGTTATGTGGGTTGATGAGAAGTGTCTTATGTTCTGGCCTAACACAGTCTTTTATCTTTGGTAAAGGTCGAACTACCGCAACTACGGGCGGTCGACCTTATCCAAAATAAATGACTGTGTTATGCCAGAACACAATAAAGCTTGCACATCGGTTTGTTTTATTTTGCATTGCACCGATGCAAAACCATCAACGTGGCAATGGTACACGATAAAATAACAAGCATTGCAAATTTAATCGTGTACCATTGTCATGTTATGTTTTTGCTTGTGCAGGATTTGTTCGGCCAATTCAACGACTTCAGGGCATGAATTTTCACCAGTTTGCTTTTTTGGCATCGCATTGATGCTAAAACATAATAAGGTAATGGTACAGGATAAATCAGCAAGCATTGTTAAGTATTTATCGTGTACCATTGTATGTTATGTTTTTGCATGTGCAGGATTTGTTCATAGGCACAATCAACGACTTCAGTGCAAGGATTTTCAACAGGCACGTTAAGCGACTTCGTGGATAGAAAAGCCGAGTACATCGTTTATTTGAAATTCAAATTACATTACATTACATAATTAAAACCGACTTTGTTTTTGTTTGTTCTAGTCCACCTAGAAAAATCCTGGTAGACTTTGTCTCAACACGCGGTAGCAACTCCATAATGCAAACACCCTTCCTTGCTCTTCGAAATAGAGGGCTGATGCCATAGCTTCCTGCAGACTTACAAATTAAATTATGAAGTAGCCATACAAAATCAACAAAATAAATTTAGAAGAAAAAAAAATACTAACGACTTGTTCTTCATCCCATCCCCATTGTTCTTCGGCGACTTGACGCACGTAATTTCCAAGGATACGACAATCATTCGTGATCCTTCCAATTCTGACTCTTGTGCCAAAACTCGTATGCCTAAACTCTTGTGCGTTTGGCACACGAACGGAGACGTAAGCATTTATAAGAGCAAGATCATCATCACCTTCAGTAAACTTCGAACCCATATTGATTTGATTGGTTTTAAAAAACAAAAATCTCTTATATATAAAGGATTCCAACATTCATCATATTTCTTAGATTTTTTACAGCATCATATTTCTTAGATATTTTACATCATATATTTTCACAAACTAACAAAGGGGCTTGTTCTCTAGGTTCCATGGGAATCTAATACATAAAAACCGACTTGGCGAAGAATCTTTGCCTATCTTCAAACACTAGTTTATCTTCTTCTGGAACTTCAGTTTGTTGCTCTCTCAGTATCTTTGAACTCTTATTGATTTTTTTCAACTGAAGCAACTTCCATTCGATACGTTCTTTGTATGATTGTCCTGAATTTTTACCAGTTTTAATAACTTTCAAGTTACCTTTCGGTTGCACTTTCATATTTTCTTTGCCTTTTGCTTGAACTTTCAGATTTTCCTTGCCTTTTGCTTGAACCCTTCTTTGCCTTCTAGCTGGAACCTTGACCTCGTTAATTTCCAAAACTTGAATTCTCCTCTGTTTTTTTGATTCCTCTATTTTTTTGTATCCCTCTGTTTTAGGTGTAAAACAATAAAGAGAATCTGAGGGGTAAAGTGTGAAGTGTAATGATGTAATATGAAGTTGTAATGGTATTCGAGAGGTCAAGATCGAACAAGACTCGCCTAAACCAAGAAATGGCCGTTCGAGTATTGCTTCAGTTACAAGAAGAGGAAATAGGGTTGGTTTAAGGGAGGGAAGCCGAGAAAGATGAGATCAGAGAATTGCTATGATTTCTGTGATATTGTGAATAAAGTTGTTAAAAGAATGGATATTCAGTTCTCACTAGATATTGAATGTTGAATGAGAAGAGTTAATCAATTATCGATGAGATAGATTGATTGTACTGTACTGAATTGAACTGTTCTGATGAAATTGAACTGTCTTTCCAAACTGGTCGAGTGACCTATTTATAGCGATAGAATTCCAATTGATCTCGTAAGAAGTGGAAGAGTGGGAGTGTGGAGTAAGTGGGACCATTTGTTAAGAGTCTTGCGCCTAATATTAGGGAAGACTAACAACCCACTTTCTCATCCCCTCTTTTCAGCAACGTTCACACGACTTAGCTTTCTTTCCCGTTGAGTGATTGAGCCGTTGCAATCACACGTGTCGTAGACCGCCAAACCAAAACCCTAAAGAATATCCCCCCATGTAACTTACTTGATTCTCGTAAGATTTGTTAAGTATTGAATATTTGTTAAGTCAAAGCTGACTAAGTACAAGTCGTACCAATTACTGGTAAACTCAGGACTTCGCTTAAAAATAAAGATTTAAGCGATAAGCTTGTGTATCTCTTTTAGGTTTGGTCTAAGCATTGACCCGGCCAATCGCCATTTAAACCGATGAGAATAGTCTAAGGATTGAGCTATGCAATCACCATTTAGACTGCGAGGATTTCAGCAACCCTCTGTGGCAATAGTCAAGTAAATATAACTTTCTGTATGCCATAAATACGAGAAATTGGCTTGTGGCATATAATGCACCAATTCCCTGAGTAATAGAGACATATGAATGTCCAAAATAATCTAAGTCATAGCTATGAGCCATGATTAAGAAATGTAGCACTGATTATAGAAGCAAGTCTATAATCAGGAAAAAGGCGAGTTATGCTAACGCAGCGTAGCCATGACCAAGAATGCATGAGTATTTCCAATTCAAGACCTAAAGATAGGCCACATGAATGATAATAAGCTATGTTACATAGCATAATAATCTTATTATGAAGTTAGCTATAGGATGTATAGGGATGAACCATAACATTACGTCATATTCAGATTTCTAGACAGTTTGCACGTCACTTACTCTAAAAATCGCCCAGGCCAGCCTATATTTTCTAAAATTATGAAATTTTAGTATGTCATGGGAAACTCGCTGATGAGCAACTTTTCATGAAGGAAGTTTCTCCTGAATCCTCACGGATTAGACCGTATAAGTCGTTGTTTAAGGCAATTCGTAATCTGTCAGATTTCCGAATTTGATTAGGAAACTAGGATATCATGGATTCAATAAAGACCATAATCATCTAAGACTTGGATCAGTGGGACCCATAAGTAGAGGTAGCTCAAAGATTAAGAAGTGGGACCCTCAATCTATGGTGTGTGATAAAAGTGGGCCACAGTATTGTTTTATAGGCACCCTATAAAAGTGGGGTCTACAAAAAGAGTTGCGCTAGCAATAAAAGT
>JAJJMA010052605.1:0-15092 GCA_023529015.1 Papaver nudicaule | reverse complement strand
CGATTGGAGGTCGGGTAGCGATAGTCCTCGCGACGGGCTGTGAGGCAACTCTTGCGTATGACAATAACGGGCGTCTGTTTACGTAGGGGAGTACATGTGCGTGACCACCTTGCCGTGGTTGGAGGCGTAGGAATACTGAGGGGAAATCTTTGTGACTAATAGTCGTATTAGGGTCATATTGTCTGCACCAGATAGTCCGAAGTCTGAGAGTAGGTGTGTTGGCGGTTTAATTCTTAAGAGTATTCAAATTGGACGAGGTTCCGGGATTTTTCTACGAGTTTGTAGTTTCTTCGTTAACGAAAACCTTGTGCGTGTGATTTCTTGTTTTTGTGTACTGTTCTGTTATTTACTGAAAGCGATAATCTATATACTTTGTTCCGCAAAAGAAAAGAATTGGTGGTGTACTCGGTACCCTCGTCTTTTCATGAACTAGAGCACGAAAAATACTGCTTATAATTTTTGGAAGGTTGCCAACTGGGTTATAGAAGATATGTCTAAATTATATGTTAAAAGACAATGACTGTTTGAGTATAGAGGAAAAAATAATCTTTCGTTATCTGCACTCGATCATTGAAAAAGGTGCAACTTGAGCTATCGTCCGCATATGATTGAAATGAATGCTCTAGACGACTTGTATTGCTTAAATATGATAAGGTGGATAATCTTACTGCCAAAGACATGTTCTGCTTGGTCGACCAAGTAGAAGATGGAATTAATTAGCCGCAAGAAAGTTTAAAAAAAAAAGTGCATTCAAAAGCACCATTTACTCATTGCCTAATTTTATATGATTGTTGTTCATCAAAGATTAAGAAGAATTTGACATGGTCCGCATTCTTTACCACTCGTGACTCTATGAAAGTTACCCAAAGCTGAAGATGTAGTTTTCTTTCAATCATATCGTATTCTTATGGAGGAAGATACAAACATCATAAGTATCCCAGTGATGATATACCATCATATTGAGGAGAATACATTTTCACGTATAATAATCAATTTTAGTTAGAAATTATATTGTGACAAGAAAAATTCACCCAAGAGTAGTATGATAGAAGTTACCGAACATTGTAAGAATTCCATTTTTATGGTATGCATATTATATTAATAAAACTTAAGTCTTACGTGCGACAAAACAATTGCACTGAGTTCAGAAGTGTAAAAGAAAGACTTTTGTCACAAGGAAACTTGTGTATAAATATATTTAAGTAGAATTCATTGTGAATTCTCTCGAACAACGGGAGAAAACAATATTGGCAGAAGATTTATTGGGAAAAATTGTTACAGACTTGTGCTACTCAAGCACAATTAATGCTCATGCTGAGGTATAGTGAGTACAAACTTCGAAAGCTTAGTGCAAAGTTGTGTACGAGAGCATGTAAAAAGTATTGTGATCTGTTTATGCCATACAGTGAAATTTAGTATAAAAACTCGTTCAATTGCACTATTAGTATTATCTTTTGTGGTTGTTTATGAATGTCATCCACAATATGTAGTTTATGAACATATCCATATTTGGATAATATAAGCAAAGCTTTAATCATTAGAGATGCCTATATATTAAGCTAAAAAGTCTTAATTTTGTTACAATAATGGAAGTTTAATAATAACTTTTACATATGATTTGTTATACCCACAATCGTAGATACTCTTATATACATACTATAGAAAGTTTTATCCTTAGCCTAATCTTTGATGCATATCACCATTTCTGATTTTTAAAATCCTTCAATAACCAATAAGAAAACTTATTTAAAACCTAAAATAAATTTATTTACTGTAAGATTGAATTTTAAATAAAAGAGTGTTATTCCTCCATGTGAAAATAACGTTGAATTTCGAAATAACATATGGTTGTTTAAATTGTTGACGAAGGTCTGAAGATTGAGCACGAGAAACTTTATAAAGAAGACACTCCTACACACATATGGACCAGTAAATGCTCAATTTTTCTTCTTCAAAATGTCTGCAACTTAGGGCTTGATTAAAAATTTCCCTAAATCAAAACCCTAAAAACTGATCATCTTTTTCTTTTACTTCTTTGTTCCCCAATAGTTGGTCATATATGTTGTTTTCGTACATATGTTAATGGTAGATTGGAAGATTATGTTTTGGGTTTCGATCGAAAATCCAAATTTTCGATTGGTATTTCTGGTTTTGTATTTAATTCATGAAGTATCTTTAAATTACAAATTAATGGGAAGGGTGATCAAGATTAAATATTGAGATAAAAAAAAACAGAGGTCTGAAGAGAGTGCTCCATGTATGAAATAAAGATAACAAAGTTAAAGAAGATTTAGAAAATATTGTAAAAAAAAGGAAGTTTGGGGTAATATGCTTAATAATAATCTCGTTTGTTGATATACCAATCTTACTAAGGCATTCTACTCCAGAATTTCTTATGATGATCCAAGAATATAATATTTTATAACTTCAATTGGAACTTCTAAAATACGGGTCGACCGACAGCTGATATCAAGTCTTTGGCTTTCCTTATTACATCCATACGGCCACGTTTAGTAACATCTGTTAACCTTTCGAGATGGAAATTCACACTCTTTGTTTCTTGAAGAAGAGTGCAGCATGCTTCTTCATCCAAAAAGTTAAGTTTCGTATCTTGTCAGGATTTTTCAATCCACATATATTCCAAGTACATGAATTGAACTCCGTCAAAATTTCGAATTGTTTGACCACCTCTTCATAACATCCAATAGCATCAAGCCCACACCTCTCACGAACAGATTCTAACCATTTCACTAATTGAAGCTGCTCCGGAGATGTCTTCTCAGAAAATTTGTGAATTTTTACTAACCCCTTTCTAACCTTTTTGTCATCACAAAAATCCATGTCAAAATTGTGAAAACTACAATTTTTTTCCAGCAAAACACTCACCCAAACAACTAATTTTATGTCAACAAAAAACCTAGGCTACCAAAATTACTCCTAAAACAACAGAGAGTGTTTACCATATGGAGCTACAAGCGATGAGAGTGTTTGGACTAGAGAGTTAACATAGCTTGTATATCATCATATGGTGTGTAATCAAAAAATCGATGTGTGTGATTTTATATTTCGATAGATGATAAAAATCAAGAACGATCCACTTCTTTGTTTTGCTTTCTCGTGTTTGATTAGAAATATTTGTGAAATTTCCAAAAATAGACATAGGTTCCTCTGCAAAAAATCCAATTAAGATCATCGAACCAATTAGTCTGCGACAATTTATCGTATGAATTCTAAAAAAGCTGCGAACTCCATAGAAACTGTTGGAGCTACTAGTGCTTTCCAAGAAGAAGATACTTCTATGCAGATTGAAGACGTTATTGATCACAAGAAACACTCGGCGCAGAAAAGTATTAAAACTGTTGGAGCTACTAGTACTTATGAAGTAGATGATACTTTTATGCATACTGAAAATGTTATTGCTCACAAGAATCACTTGGCGCACCAGAATAGAGAAAATGACCAACATTTATACGTGGGCTAGCAAAAAGAAACAACAATTTGGAGCACCTAATAAAATAAAGAACGTTTGTCTTATTGTAGATTTAAAAAACATCCTTGGTTGTTGTTATAAGAAGAAATGTACCAGAACTTTAGCCATGTCAATATTTGCCGGAATATTTAGTTCATTCTATTAATCTTACTTGGTTTGTTTTCTCGATTTTTTCAGTAGCTTGCCTCAGACCCCATTATCGGGAGTTCCTGCAATTTGTTTTCATACTTTTCCATACACGGTGTTTTGCACATCAACTGAAAAGTAATTCCTCCATCTTATTAATCTTTCTTTCTCATTTCAGATTATGTGAGTTTCTTTAATTTCTATGCATGACAATTCTTTTTGTTTTAATAATTGCAGGCCAAACAAGGACACGGCCATGATACGTCTCCAAGTGGAAGAAATTCACAAGCAGCTTGAATGCAGGTTTTCAGAGTATTGGACCATGGTAATATATTCTCTTCTGCTTATTTCAACATAACTTGTTCTTATATATTTTCTTATTTTAACTTAGGGCTTGATTAAAAGAATTCCTAAATCAAAACCCTAAAAACGGATCGTCTTCTTCTTTTACTTCTTTGTTCCTCAGTAATTAGTCATAGATGTTGTTTTCGTAGATCTGTTGATGGTAAATTGGAAGATCATGTTTTGGGTTTTGATCGAAAATCCACATTTTCGATTTGGGTATTTCTGGTTTTGTATTTAATTCAGAAAAATATCTAAAACTTGCAAATTAATTGGTAGGGTGATCAAGATTTAAGCTACTGAGATGGAAAAAAAACAGAGGACTTATCAGAGAAAGAGAGTGCTCCATGAATGAAATAAAAGATAACAAAGTTAAAGAGAACTTAATTACAAAATATTGTAAAAAAGGAAATTTGGGGTAATTTGTTTAACAATAATCTCGTTTGTGGATATACCGATCTTACTAGGGCATTCTACTCCGCAATTTCTTATGATCCAAGAATAGAATATTCTACATGTATTGTTTATATTTTTCCGATATTAACTTTAAGACGACTTTACTTGACTAAAACTTAGCTTTCAAGTTATTTTTGGCCTTATAAATATTTCTATAAGAGATTATCAATCGGAAATACCTTTGCTTCAATCCCTTCTTAATATAATTCTTTTTGTTATGTGTTTGGTGGCAGGTTGGCCTTTCTTCTTTTTCCTTTGGACGTATGTTATTTTTCCTAGAGCAAATTTTATGATAGAATCCAAAATCTAAACTACGAGTAAATAACAAGTTGCTTTTATCCAAATGTTTTCAAACTATTTTCCAAAATCTTATAGAAGATAGCTCGAAGTCCAACTTAAAGCCAGGGGCGAAGCCAAAATTGAGGATTAGAGGGAGTAATAATTTAAATAAAATCATTGCGTGAGGGAAGAACGTGAATAACTATTTTAAATTAGAGAGTTTAAGTAAAAAATCGACAAATTCCCCTTAAAACTTAATGGGCAAGTGGGGGCTGTTACACCCACTTTCCCAATGCTCCCTCACCCCGGCCTAAAGTACATTGGCGGAAATAGGATTAGAGTACGGGAGGGGCTTGACAAGTTAAAATTGCTTGGCTATTTATTTTTCCCGCACTTAAGCTTGTAGCTACAACCCAACATAGAATATGATTTTTTTTTTCGGTAAGGCCAAAAATATATTAATAAAAAAAAAGTTATAAAAAAATCAAAAGTGCTAGAAAAGAAGCATTGTGCTCCAAAAACTAGCCACCCTTCGGAAAATGATAATAAATTACATTAGGCATGTCAATAGAAATTAAAAATCTTGACCTTCCGTCATATGAGACTTCTTCTCCATTGCTTAAAACACATTCTCTCTTAGCCATAGAATCCGCTGCAAAATTAGCTTCACGATAATAGAGTTCAAATCTTAGAACATCATAACTTTTTTGGACCTCAAACCATCGTTGCACAGCCATCCACAGTAGGTTATTCCTTGTAAAATCCTGAATTGCACCCGACGAGTCAGTTCTAATAACCACTCTTCTGAAGCCTCACTTAGTAGCCCACTCAAGCCCACTTATTATTCCGAAAACTTCAACCAGGTAATTGCTAGAAACACCCAGTCCAATAGCCATCGCACCTAAAACACCATAATCAGTTCCACTAGCTACCACGCCCGCACCTTCTACTCTTGGACTGCCTCGAGACGCCCCATCACAACAAAGCATCAACTCGTTCTCCAAAGGAGGTAACCACATCAAGCAATGTGGGAGAAACAAATCTCCAGGACCAGATGGGTTCCCTATGGAGTTCTTCAAATGTGCATGGCCAATCTTCAAGCTTGACATCATGGCAGTGGTACAAGAATTTCAAGAGCAGGAGAAGCTAGATTGGAGGGTGAATTGTGCTTTCATCACACTTATACCCAAAAGAGAAGAGTCAAACAAACCTAACCAGTTTAGACCTATAAGTCTGGTTGGTGGAATATACAAAATCATATCAAAGATACTTGCAAGCAGGTTCAAGACAGTGATACCTCAACTAATTTCTGAACATCAAGGGGCATTTATAAAAGGAAAGTAAATACAAGATGGCATACTCATAGCAAGTGACTAAAGTCTAAAATCAAAGAAACCTGGATTCCTATGCAAATTGGATATAGAGAAAGCATTTGATAACATCAATTGGCACTGTCTAGATAGCATTCTTGAAGGACATGGTTTTGGTGAAAAATGGAGAAGATGGATATATCGGTGTGTAAGCTCAACTCAATCCTTCATCTCAGTGAATGGTTCCAGCACAAGCAAATTCAAACATGAGAAAGGGTTAAGACAAGGTGATTCCCTTTCACCTTTCTTATTCATCCTTGTGGCTGAAATATTCACAAAGCTATTAAGAAGAGGAGTTGAGTTAAATATGATTACAGGGTTCAAGATCAAGTCACAAATAAACATTACTCACCTACAGTTCGCTGATGACACTTTGGTATTTTTGGAGGCATCAGAAGAAATGACTGAAAATCTGGTACTCATCCTACATATATATGAAGCTATCACTGGCCTTAGAGTCAACCTAGACAAGAGTACAGTGATTAGTATTGGTGCTGATGAGAAGATTGTAGACCTTGCTGAGATCATGCACTGTAAGGTGGAAACTCTCCCAATCAAGTATCTTGGAATGCCTCTTGGTGCCACAACCAAATAACTGTCCATATGGGAGCCAATACTTGATAAGTTCAAGAAAAAGCTAGCAAAATGGAAAAGGAGATTATTGTCCAAAGCTCAAAGACTAGTACTCATCAACAGTGCTTTAGCAAGTCTGCCAATTTACTTCATGTCACCCATTCCTATGCCAGTTGAAATAGAGAAGAAGATGGAGACTATGATGAGCCATTTTCTATGGAGAGGGAACTCAGATAAAAAGAAAATATATTGGCTAGCTTGAAAGAAGGTAAGCAGACCAAAGAAGATGGGTGGTCTTGGAATAAGGCATTTAAGGGCAACTAACAAAGCCTTGCTTACCAAATGGAGATGGAGATATACATCTGAAAAGGAGGCTCCATGGAGAAAGGTTATACAACTAAAAGCAGACTCTGAAGTTGATGACATCAGTCCTAACTTATTCACACTGCCTCAGGGGAGAGGATTATGGAAGAGTATACAAAAAGAAGATGACTTATTCCATAATAATGCAACAGTTATTATAGGCTCTGGAGCACATGTTAAGTTCTGGATAAACTCATGGGCTGGAAACACACCTCTCTACAAGCAATTTAAATTTTATTTTAAGGCTTCTATAAAAAAGAATGCAACTGTTGAAGAGTTGATACACAATGGCAGATGGAGAATTGCTATAAAAAGAAACTCCAATGCAGAGGCAACAACTCAGTTCTCTAACATGATCAACTTGCTGGGCTCACCACCAACTTCAAACTCTGATGAAGACTCCATTGTTTGCAACTCAGCTACAAATTACTTAGTGAAAGAAGGATATCAACACTTCATGAAGCAAATGCATCCCTCTCATCCAAATTTCGATTATGCTTGGAGAAAGCATGTTCCACCAAAAACACAAATGTTAGTGTGGATGGCAAGTCAGATGCAATTCCAACTACTGATAACTTACTATGAAGAGGATGTGCAATCACAGAAACCTATTGCAGCCTATGCAACTCAACTGATGAGACAGTTGATCACATTCTGCTGAATTGCTCTTTCTCACAGAAGATTTGGGATTATTTCACTACATCAATGGATGACAGTTGGAACCACAAGATGAGTTTGAAGGAGCAATTCAAAGACTGGCAGTGCTCAAGAGGGAGGAAGTTGAGCAGAAAGATCATTGCCAATAGTGCCATTTGCAGTGTCATGGTCAATCTGGTGCGAAAGAAACCGTAGAGTCATGGGAAAGAAAAAAGGTAGAGACCCAGAAGAAGTGATTATTGAGGTGAAAAGAAGAATTTATCAATGGGGCTCTGTACCTAATTGGTTGAAGCACCATACGTTCAGGGATTTTCTTTTAAACTGGCATGAAGTAATCGATTACAATATCTAAGGCAAAACTGCAATATTTGTAAACCCTTACAAAGGATATGGGTTGGGCTTGAGCATGGGCTCAAATTGTACCTCTAATACTTACTTTATTTTATTTTAATAAAGACTTAACCTTTTTATTCAAAAAAAGAGGGGAGGTAACCACTGATATTCTAAAGGTTCTATCGGCCTAACCACCCTATGAGACACCTTGAAATAATTCATAACATCCAGGTCATCGACAGAGTTACGCATATCACCTTTTAGACGTTGTGAGAACATGTGCACCCGTTCAGTAACTTTAATCTTCACTGAATGTATTGTCGTTTTCTTTTTGTCATACACCAACTCTGCTCTAACCACCAAGACAACGACAAGCCATAAATCCTTAAGCATTCTACTTTTACCTTTCGATTTCTTATAACAATCAACTAAGTTCTTCACGTGTTTCTTCTTAAAAACCTCCTCAATCCACTTCCAGATTCTTTGCGCAAAGCAACAATGCCACAAAATGTGGTCCAATGTCTCCTCATCTCTCTTACAAAGTGCACAAACAGTTAAACTGTGCAAAATTTCAATTTGGAATCTCGAGATTACTTTATCTATTGTAGAACATGCTCCCCTTAAAAGCTTCCAATTCTGATATGGAATTATTGGATGAATAGTTGGACGCCACAGCAACCCTGCTCCTTCTAACCTTGGATGACGAAAATGCTTCCCATCGCCCTTTTTGGTCCCCCAAACTTGTCACCCGCCCATGTGGCATGCTTTTATTTGCCCATGTATAATAATAGGGCCCTGCAGTTTCTGGTTGGTGGGGTTGTGGGTGAGAATTTGTGGTTGTGAAGGTTGCCACATAGGGGGCGATGGAAGAGGGGGAAGAAAAGGGGTGACTTGTAGCACTTTCGCTTGGATGCTTAGTGCGAATCACTTCTCTTGCAGATGAGACAGAGAAGTGTCCCTTCAGGTATGACATCTAGACAACCTTGTCTACCCCACCCATTGGTCTAGGTAACTTTCCAATATTAATACCCTTATTAAAAGCAGTATACGAACACCTGGACTGAAATTTCATTCATTACCAGTAATGAAAACACTTTCCATGTGACGAGTATTTGTTAGGGCATTGTCCGGTCAAACCCACTAGCGTTGGTATGTCAAGCTAGTTGTCAGTTTTAGGTGTCAAAACTCAATTCTTGATTTAGCCTACTAGAGTTTAGATTTCGGAATTGGGATATAGACAAAGTAGTAGAGACCTTGAAGACGAAGACTGTGAAGACAAAGAAGACATCAATTATTCTTCATCGACAAAAGGTTAGTAGGAGTTATGACTTTATGGATATTCTTCTATTCTACTTTATCTATTCTTTCGAAATATAGTCGACTACTTTAGTAGTGATAATAGCGATTGAGATCGTATTCTTGTGTAACGTGTCCTTGTGTCATGACCAGTGTTTGTTCCCACAAATACTGTGAGTACAAGAATGAATGAGATAGATTTGGTGCCATGTGTCCATTGCAATGGTTTGCTTGTAAACTGTTAGTTGGATATGGATGAATCTAAAGAAGTACTCTTGAGCAAAGAGTCCATGGATCACAGCTGAGGACGTACACACGTCTAAGTTCTGGCTCACCCCAGTACTTCCAGCGGAATCCAGATTTGACGAAATCTGACAGGCGCACGGTTCACGAACCGGTTTGCGTACCAGAAACTCGGAAATTCCCTGAGTTCGAGATGGCTATTTATTTCGCATACCAGTACGTGAACCTGACGGTAGTCATCTTGCTGGTGTCGGATTTAGTGAAGATTCTTTTAGAATTTCACTCTGAGTCAAATTCCAAACTCCTTATCTCTTAGATGGACTTGTGTAAAACATAATATCTTTTGTGTTTCATCTAACGATCCTCAATGAGTCAATAAGATAAGATTATCTCTGGTCTGTTGGATTTCTATCTTGAAGTGTTTTTGAGCTAACAAAACACTTGGCAAATAATGTAAAAAGAATTCCAATTAAGATTAATCTCTTTACTTGATTTCAAAGTTTCCTTAACTTGTGGGACAAGTAATTGATTACTTTATTCCAAGCAACCTATCTTATTGAGTGCTATAAATAGAGGTGTCTATGGACAAATACCGCAAGCATCAAGCATACGTGAAGGTCCTTAGGGAAGGTAGCGTAAACTCTTTTCACTTCGGTGAATGCTTGTTGTGGTATAGTCATCCTCTATAGGTTGCAGCTCCTCTGGGAACTCCCTACGACTATAAAGACTTCTCTTGAGAGTTGGGAAGCACAGGTAGATTGATCCCTTTGTGGTTGATCAGATTAACCTGTAACCTCAGTAACCTATCTTAGTTCTTGTTTATTCTAAAGTCTGTCTCTTCTGCTATACGGCTATTCAAGAACTGGTTAAGTTACGTAAAGGTTGGAAAGGTAGCAACGCACGGCTGCACTCGGTGTTGTAAGACCTAGTTAGCTCCAGTTATACAAGTTTCTTAAGTGATTCTTCGTGTATAACTGAGGTAGATACGAATTGGGCATTTCTTACTTGGTTTGCGTGTCAGCCCCGATTTGTGAAGTAGATTTCCGTATAACCTGGATTTAACAATCCGAAGGAAGTCATTTGTGTGTGGTAAACTGATAGAAGACAGATACACCATACGTCAACATTTAGGTTGAAAAACCAGTATTGCTGACACAAGCCTTTGGCATCGGTCAAAGCAACTCCTAGGCCTGTAAAGGACGTCAGCTGGGGGAATCAAGTGCGTGACGATCTGTGGGGGGTCTAAAGACGTAAGGAAGGCGACAGTAGCCAATTCGCTTGGAGGGCTTGAGTTGGTCTCTGCTACATCCCAGACCGAAGTCTTATAGTAGGCAAGTGTTTGTAGTCAGTTTGTACTGGGCGGTGTTCAATCTAGACGAGGTCCCGAGGTTTTTCTGCAAGGCAGTTTCCTCGTTAAAAAAATCTCTGGTGTCTTGTGTGCTTTTACTTTCCGCATTATATCTCTGATTATATAATTAAAGCACCAAGTAGTACGTTATTGCCTAACTGTAGAGTTGACTCCAAAGTACTCTTTGTCGAGGTTTAACAACTTCAGTTATAAGTTTGGATATTGATTTTTGAGATCGTCCAGACTTAAACCATAAGACTCACGAGCCAAAACGAAAAGTTGGTAGTATTTCGGTACCCCTCCTTTTTCAGTATTACCACGATCCGCATCAGTCAGGATATAAGCCTCTGCAAGTGTATTATCTCAACACCAATAATCATAAAAAAGAGACGTAGACCTCCTACCTATAAGATGCTTTGTATTTGCCTCCACCACATCATAAACCCATTTAATACCCGAAAGTATAATAGATTTCACATGATAATCAATAATTGTACCATTCTTTTTGAAAAACTTTGCTTTTAAGAAGATAGCCCATACCTTAGTAGAATTTTTAATATTCCACCAAAGTTTCATAAGCATGGCTTTGTTCATAACCGCCATTCCCGTTAAACGCAATCCTCCTTCCTTGTAAGGGCTACATATCTTGTCATAAGGCACAACAAAAGCTCTTCGAGTCAAAGAATCACCCGTCCATAAAAAATTGGTATTGCACGTTCACATTGGCTAATAAAATTTTTTGGTCACTTGCAAACAACCATATTATGAAGAGAATAACTAGCAATCACTGATTTCACAAGAGCAATTCTACTTGGAAATAAAGCATCTTACCTTTCCAACCGACAAGCTGATTCTTTAATTTGTCTACCACATTGCTAATGTGATTGTATTTCGCCACTCCTGGCATAATTCCGAGTCCCAAATATCTATTCAGGTAGGAAGTCAAACCCATAACAAGGAAATCAACAATAGCTCTTCTTATATTCAAAGAACCACCACCAAAATAGAGTTTGTTCTTTTGCCTACTCAGAGTTTGACCAGAAGCTCATTGATATTTACCCAAAAGGTCTACCAAATTTTGCAAACTACTCATATTGCCTTTGCAAAAAATCATAATACCATCAGCAAAAATCAAATGGGTAGGAGAAATACCTTTTCGGGTTACCATATGAGACATTTTCCTTGTTGCAAACAACTTGGAAATATTTCTGCCCAACACATCTTCTATAAGCACGAAAATCAAAGGTGATAGGGGATCACCTTGTCTCGTACCTCTATCAATAGCAAAGAATCCCTCTGGGATACCATACTAGGACAAAAATCCTAGCAGATTGAAGAATAATAAGAATCCATGAACACCAATTTTCAGAAAAACCATACCTTCTGAAAACCTCTAAAACGAAAGGCCAACTAACCGTGTCAAAAGCTTGTGCGATATCAAGCTTAAGACCGACATTCCCATTCTTTTGTTTTATTTCAATCTCATTAATCATCTCTGAAGCCAAAGAGATATTTTCATGAATATTTCTGCCATTCATGAAAGCCACCTGCTCCTCATAAACCAAATTTCTCAAAACATTCCCTAATCTAGTAGCTAGAATTTTGGTGAGTATTTTGAAGAAAAAAACTTAACCCAATATGTCTGAAATTTTTAAGAGAATTAACACCCTTAACCTTTGGGAGAATAATTACTCGAATTGATCCCGTTTGGAATCCTTCGCTGCTGCTAGCAATAGAGAACAACATTACACAAATCCTTCTGGATTATATCCCAACAATGTTTGTAGAAAAATTCAGCAAAACCGTCTGGGCCTGGAGCACTATCCGCTCCCAAGTCAAAAACTGCTCCACGAATCTCCTCAGACGTTAATCGACCATCCATATTAATCCTCTCTGCATCTGAAATAATAGGATGTTCATAAGCAAATAAATCATCATCAATAACTGAATTATCCCTATTAAATTTGAGATATAATGGTTCAGAATATGTTCTCTAAGATGATTTTGATCACTAATTGTGACTCCATTATCATCAACCAGTTTATAAATAGTATTTCTACTACGTCTAATACGAATACTGTTGCGGAAAAAATTCGTATTACTCAAACCCTCCATTATCCACAGGTTCCTGGATTTTTGTTTCAACATTGTTTTCAACTGGCTTCTAGCATTAAAAACCTCCTGGTGGGCTTCCTTGACTCTGTTGAACTTTGGAATATCACTAGGATCTTCATTGTAATTTTTTTTCTTTATATCAAGTTGAAGTTGAGCCTTCTTCAACTTAGAATAAACATTCCCGAAAACTGTTGATTCCAAATCTTTATAATAATTTTTAAACGTTTTAGTTTAGAAGTAAAAATATAAGTTGGCGAACCATATAGAATTTCCTTCTAACTATCCTCAACCGTTCGTAAAAAATCTGGATGACTAAACTACATTTTTTGAACACGAAAAGGAGTACGTTTAGGTCTCTCGTTAATAAAAGAATAACCAAAAGGATGAGAATGATCAGAAACTTCCCTTGGAAGAGCTTTCCAACGCCAATTTTCAAACCTTTCTAGCCAAGCATCATTAATAATTGCTCTATCAAGTTTACTCACAATGCGACATACTCCACGTTGTCTATTCACCTAAGTGAATTTACGACCTAAAACATCAGCTTCAAAGAGAGCATTATTATCCATCCAATCAGAAAACTCATTAATAGTAGAAGTCCTTGGTACTCGACCACCTTTCTTCTCATGAGCATGTAAAACACAATTAAAATCACCAATAATCAGCCACGGTTCCTCCACCATCATACTTAACTCTAAAGTCTCCTACGAATAACTTGAAGAGAACTAACATGCACAAAAGAAACCATGTTATCATCAAACTTCAAAGTAATAGCCTGTCTACTAGAATTTACCAACACAGGATTTGGCATATTTGTAGACAACATAGAATAGGTAAGTAACCCACAAGAAAAGGTGTTTTGGGCCTGTGAGGGGTGGCTGGAGCCAGGGAAAGCCCGACCTCGTTTCGTCTCTGCTAAAGTTTCAATTTTCTGGACAATTTTATAGTTTATTTATTTATTATTTTTTTTAGATGGAGCATCAAAACACTGGGCTCAATAGAGTTCGTGCTCTGTAACCCGTTATCACCCTCTTCCATTACATTTGTTCTTTCACACTCAATTTCAAATGATGAGGTGGTAAAAAACTTATAAGATTTAAAAGATATCCATCGAAAAGCCTCAGCTCTTAAATTTTAGTTTCAACAAGTTTTTAATTTCTATTTAGAATCTCATCCTTGTCCGATCATGTGCAACATATTTTTTTATTCTTCGTCGAGCAAAAAAGAGTTAAAATATTGAAATGTCACGTAAACATTCGTGACATAGGGCGAGTAAACATTGTCATGAATGGTACACATGCATACTGATAGGTGGTCAAAATACCTATTCAAGAGCACCTTAATCATGCACTTTAGTCGACTTGAGCCTCATACATTGTGTGTTTTACTCGTTTCCTATTTTGCATGTAATTTGAAGTAATGTTCAATAAAATGAAGAAGAAACAACTCTATTTACAAGTTGGCGACTCTAGGTTGGTCGGATACAAGAGAAGAGCAAGGCTGAAGGATGTAAAAAGCAGGATTACTAAAGGCAGACAAGAATTACTGAGGCACCCAGACTATGTTACTCAGGGCTGCCATGGAGTACAAAGTGCAGAAAGGGCACCATAAGGAGTTCAAGGCAGCCGTGTTATTCCCAACCCTTTCAAACCGTTAAGGGGTAACCCTTATCTTTAACAAAAGTCGGACAGATTTTGTTATCTCTTTCAGATCTGTCTGAAGGCTGGAGCAGAGAGAGAGAGAGCAGCAGGGGAAGGAAGAAGCGAGAGATGAAGATTCAGAGAGGCAGAACCATGGAAGAAGCACAGCAACTCGGGTTCAAGAGCAGAGAGGAGGAAATTGGTGGTCAGGATTGTCTGCAAAGGGGTGAACGATGAAGTTTGAGCTGTTAAAGATGAACTGCTGGTGATGAACTCGTCTGGGGTTTGAACAGCAAGTTCTGATGGTGTATTGTGGGTCTACAGGAAGTAATGGAGTTGATTTTGGTTTCTGCTGATTGATGTGAGACTCAGGGGGGCTCGAATTGCTGCTGTTGATTGAGGTTGAGCTGCTGTAAGAGATCAGAGGTGGCTGGAGATGAACTGAAGGTGGAATTGAAGCT
>JAJJMA010052583.1:0-12842 GCA_023529015.1 Papaver nudicaule | reverse complement strand
CAACTTTTTATGTAAGCAACACTCGTAGAAAGATTGAATAAATGAAAATCGCACCCTTTGATGCAACTTCTTCTGAAATAAAACTCCAGATCCTGCTAGGACGGGTAAAAAATCACACCTGCCTAGGCATAATTACAAAGGCTTTAACGCCACAAATAAACTGGCCATGACGCCATATCTCCTCTAGTGCCTCGTCGCAAAGTAAAAAGGCTTTAACGCCAAGGCCAAAAAAACGCCAACAATAAAAAGGCTTTAACGCCAAGGCAAAAAACGCCAGCAATAAAAAAAGGCTGTAACGCCGAGGCAAAAAACGCCAAAAAAATAAAAAGACCTGAAAGAACAGTCACAGAGCTGATGACCATATAAATCGTAAGGGCCCTACGAGTTATATGGCACAGTCCTCTACCCACAAGACACCCCGTTAGCGGTGGACGCCTTGAATTAAGGCTATATAAGCTGATGATATATTTGCGCTAACTACCAAACGACCACGAGGACCTCACTTTCTGAGGCGTCGAGGGGACGATAAATGGGATTAACATCTACCTATAGAGGAAGATGGAACCCTGAGGCAGCTAATTAACTTGCATTTATGGAAAATGACAAGTGAGTTATGCAGCCAAGAGATCTCCTCCAAATAAAAAACAGCCTTGAGGAGGGGCATAAATAAACGAACGAATCCTGTATATATATATATTCAGTACAGAAAAAGGAAAGCGACAACAACAAAAATGTGTATGAACAAATAATTCGGAGGAACACAACCAAAAGAGACAGAGCAAAATTGCTACTAAGCATTTGAAAAACCGTCGTTAGGCACAAAGGGAGGCATCATCAGAAATCTCCATTTTCCCCATAAGATCTTTGTCGACTCGGATATTACCTTCGCACGTCCGAAATCCAAAGTGGTCTGACCTCGAAGGGGTAATTTCCAAAGCAGTCACAGTTTTCTCCGCACTTTCCTCTTCCCTGTATTCCTGAGCAGACTCTTGAAACAAATAGTGACTCTCCTTATCAAAGATAGTACCTGGGGCTCAGCCAGTACACCCATTAGTTTCTTCCTCAATTTCTTCCTCGCTTTCCCTTTCGCTATATTCCAAAGAAGGCTCTTGAAATAAGTAATGATTCTCCTTATCAAAGACAGTACCTGGGGCTCGGCCAGCACATCCCTTAGTGGAACCCTCATGACATCGGGAAACATTATCCACCATACTGCCAGTCTTCCCCCCAGCACCATGTGCATTTTTTGAACCGTCGGTATCATCTTTAGAACCCTCATCGGGACCATGCTCGGATCCGCCTGGACCCTCATGGGCACCCTCGGTGTCCTCCTCGGCATCACCACTAGGACTCCCTGAATTTCCGCCTTTGGAATCATCATCATCGTCGTCGTCGTCGTCATCATCGCCAGGACCATTCAAAAACTTTTCTAGCAAGCCTCTCCTACGAAGCTCATCCCTAGCTAAGGATACATATACCTCATGAGGGAGTAAATACTTATCACCAGGAAGTATGGCATCCGAGTCGCGCGCACCAATAGGGCCATAAGTAGGAGGCTCAATACCAATGGTCCTAAAAAGAGAACAACCATGCTTTCGACAAGCCATACTAGCAGCAAAGGCAGTAGTTGGAGCAGATCGGGAAAGGAGTTCTTCGACAGCTTGACCATGTCTTAACTGATGATGCAGCAGGGAAAACCCAGTCACCATATTCCTTACACTCGCCTGAAATTTAAGACGAAATTTTCGTTCTTCGGACAGTTGCTCGGCGCACTTCGTCACCTCTTCCGAGCGACGCTTGCGTTCAAGCTCAAGCTCCTGAGAAAATCTGTTCATATCGGCAGAACGACGCTGGCGTTCTTCGGATAGTTCTCGGGTCAGTTGTTTAACCCTGTTTTCAGCCTCCAACTTCCGTTCGGACTCATTCACCAGCTGATTGGAAGCATCGTCCCTTGCCGCCACGGCATTAGCAACCTGCTTCTGCAAATTGGCTTCAATACCTATAAAACATAAAAACGAAAAACATCAGATTGATGGGACGATCAAACTCACTCAGGGATACGACAGAAGCAGAGCAAGAGAAAAGCTGGGTTAGCTCCCTACTTTCTTTAAAAATCATATATTCCGAAACCTCATGTTGATTAGAGAAGCGAGGCACAGAGGCATTCTTCCTAACATCTTCGGAAGTAATTGCCCCACTCTTAGCTAGTTCTATTCGATACTCATCAATGAGATGAGCAAAATAGTCTTTCGACTTCTTAGCTGCAGCAAGTTCCAGACATATATCACTACAACTCCTTTCCAGAGTACCATTTTTTGTAACCAAATCATTGTTGACATTCTTCAGCGCTGCCATCTGAACCTTCAAATTTTTAATATTCTCCTCTAACCTTTCAATAAACACCCTCCCAGAAGTACTGATTGACCTTTCCAGGCGAGCTTCATCTCGCTCTCGTGTCAAACGATTCACATCCAGTTGGAAAAAATGATTCTCTCGGGCCAGGGCCTCATTCTTATTTCTCGCCTCCTCGAGAAGGCGCTCGGCTTGGTCCCCTCTTTTTCTCTCTTTAACAAAAAGACCTTCGGCTTCTTGTCTTTTCGTCCTGTAATAATCCACATCTTCTAAAGCTTTGTTCCTCTCTTCCAAAAGCCTACCACTATCGCTTCGGTAACTCCCGCTGCCCAAGACACTATGAGACGCTTGTCGACCCTCCCGAAGTCGGTCAAGAGCCAATCTGGCCTCTTGGAGTTTTTTCTCGCTCTCTTCCAGCTCGCCTTTTAAGCAAGCAGCAAGTTTGTTCTTAGCACAACGCTGCAAAAACAAAATATGTACATAAATGACAAAAGACAAAAAAACTTACATATTAAATTCTTTTTCGCAAGAGCACTGCGAACTTTCTCTTGAGCCAGCTCCTCTTGCATCCGGTAAAACTCTCGTTCAAAATATTCAGCCTCGCCAGCCTGATCGAAGTTGTGAGCCAAAAGGCCAGAAGCATGATAGTCACCCTGATAAAAAAAATTTGTAGATAAACAGTTAACACAAAGCCCCGACAACATCAACGTACGGGCAAAGAGCACGAAAACACAACTCACCGCTTGAAGAATAGCCAAGCTCTCCTCATATGACAAGGGTGAACGATGAAGGTCATAATCGACCCTGGGACAGTCACCTCCAAAGATATCACCTAACTTCCTGCAGAAATCAGGATCTAAAGGACGCCCCAAGGGATTCGTAGCATAAACTTCAAAGCGAGTTGAAACTTCAACAGTAAAATCACCAGGATTATGGTTTTCAAAAAGGACTTCTTTAAACCTTTCCGCAGTATATGATTGCCTATATTACTAGCGTAACTCGGAGCAGGCGGAAACTTCGAACTCTGCGGAAAGCTGGCAACAAGTTCCTTGGAAGAATCCATCTCAACAAATGAACCATCCCTCCGGGGAACAAGAAGGTCCACTGGAGTGACAACTCTCTCCGACGAAAGAATAGAAGGTTCGGTAGCACCAGTTGTGGAAATTACTATCGTTGAGGCAGAGGCACCGATGGTAGCACTCGGCATAGAAGAATTTGTAAGCACAACGTCCGAAGCAGCACCAGTGGCAGCAGCCGTAGGACCTACTATAGCTGAGGCAGAGGCACCGATGGTGGTAACAGGCAAAGTAACGGAGGGGTTAACGACGCCCACTTCTTTGATAACCGTTTCAGCTGTCTTCGGTGTTGATACCTCCTTGCCAGCATTCGTTGATTCCATCAGGGGTCTCGTAGAAGCTCGACGACGTTTGGGCAGAACCCCCCTAAGAATCTTCTGAAAAACAGAAATTTTCAGCGGCTGCGGAACTTCCGAATTTCCCCCATACTCAAAATCCATCAGATCATTGCTCAGGTTTAAGACACCCAAAGACTTTCCCTGCAGATAAGGACCCATCTTTCTCAGGAAACAAATAGAGGCAAGTATGAATACTAAGAAAATAACATAGGAAAGTATTTGTTACCTGCTGCATAGTCTCCTCATCTGTTCGGGAACGCTTTAAGATGACCGAAGACTCCATGGAAATGCCCTTACCCTTCCCCGAAGATGAGTGAGATAACCCTCTATCCTCGTCAGAAAAGTGAATGGAGAACAAATGATGAGTCTGAAACTCATGCCCTGCATCAAACTCGGTCCGAGGGAAGTACCGACCAACATCCTTCCAACCTCGGAGCACAGGACCCTCAAGAAGTATAGGTTCCGAGTACCAATCTTCATCAATGGAGTAGTCCATGGACCCGGGGATGATATTTTCGCTACCTTCCACGGACCGAAAGTTGACCCCCCAAGGAGCAAATTTGTTGCCTAGGGTTAGAAAGGGCTCGTAATGCTTAAAGAAATTCTCAGCAGTAAAATAGAACCTCGCGGTAGATCCGACAGGGAAATTATCTTCGGAGCGAAGAACCCACTGATTGATAAGGAAAATGGAGCTGCAAGTAAGTTGCATCACCCCTCGAGGTTTGGGAAGAGAGCAAAGAATGCGAAGAAACAAAGGATTTGAAGGCTTGTAAAGAGGAGGAAGTAACCCTGCAGACATTTGATGAAATGTCACCAAGAGCCTGTTCTCATCACATTGATACTCCTCAACCATCTCTGGAGTCAACCTAGAAGAACTAATGGCTTCAATCTGAAAGTCCTCTTCTTTGAAGCCCATGCCTTTCATCTTTAAAACAAGGGCATCAACCTTAGAAGAAGACGACATAGAAAGAAAAAACACAGAAAAGGGAAGACTGATACCGCCGGCGACCGGAAGTTGCAGAGGCAATGTGGATCAGAGGACAGGAAGAGGGGAAAAGTCCAAAAAGAATCGACTTTATGATAGGAGGAGTAAAACAAAGGGTCATGAAGGAAAGCGTGGAAGGAACGCCGGATATGAAGTTACGAATTGGGAGGTTTCACGGAAAGAAAGCGCCGGTGCCAAGGAAGATGGATACGAAGAGGCTAAAATATTTTTAAGAGGGAGAACCAAAACTTAAATAGTGAAAGAGGAACCGGCGGTGCCGGTCTGAAGGTAAAACGCCGCAAAATCCTCGAGAATAAGAAGAACGTGTCGAAAAAACTCACACCTGGCAAGTAGTGGGGTTACATGGTAAGGAAGAGGTGGTAAAAAAGGGAATTTCCTCTCCTCGCATCTTCGATACAAGGAAAGGAAAGAGGCAAACTGTGGAGGGTAAAACCCCTCGGGACACGTGTCAGAGATCCAAGAAGCAAGATTGATGAGTGCCGAACTCACACAAAAATATATTCCTTACTTCTCTACACTAAATAATAGTATTGGATAAGCAGGTTCGTTCCTGAGGGAGAGAGATAAGTTGTTGACCTAATTTTCTGAATGTATGAATGCAAGGTAACGAAACAATGAGATGAGATGAGAATGGTTGAGGAATCAATTTTCACTATTGAATATGAATCAGTTTAATCACACAAGTGCAATCTTCTTCAAAATACGTTTATTAACAATCCTAGACATGTTATAAGCTCAACAAGTCTATATGGACTCCAAAATAACTTCGCAGAATAAGTTCTCTACAAAATCCTAGCCAATTAGGTCACTTTGAATAAGCTCTCAAAGTGTAACAAAATTAACCGATAAAATCTATGAGTTGGATTGATCCTAATCACATGTTCATAAGCTCGACATGAGAATTTAGGGTTATCATCTACACACTATTGTCCACGGAATCCCTCCGCAACGTTAATGTTATGCTACTTATGATAAATCACCTCAACAATTACGGATTGAGGTTCAATAATCTAGCACTAGTATTACTAGCAATCCATTCAATGTGCACTTAAATATCATGCAAGCAATCCATGGTTATAAGTATCGTAGAAGATAAACAATAACACAATAATTGAAATAAAGAGTTACTTGTATAAAGACTCAAATCAAACTAGTTTCAAAATCATCCTAAACCAAACAAGAATTTAGCTACAAAAAGAAATCATGTTCTTCAACAATAAGTTCAAAAAGGAGTTCAAAGTGAAGAAAACAAAGCCCAAATTGTGGCTGATGATATGGTGGCGAACAACTCCTCGAGCTCCTTGTGGTAGTGGATTGTGCGACTTGATGGTGGCGATGTCGTGGTGGAACTGGTTGTGATGGAACTGCTGAATGGTGGAACTGGTGATGGAACTGCTGAATGGTGGAACTGGTGATGGTGGAACTAAGTTATTGCTGCTGCTGCGGTGCTGTTATGCAGGTGGATGCAACTGGTGGATGCAAGGTTGCTGCTGCTGGATGGTTGTGAATGGATGCAATGGAACTGATGGTATGCAAGGATGTGGATGGTGATGATGGCTGGAGATGCAGGTGGTGCAAGGGTTTGGAGAGGAGCAAAGCTCCTCTCTGTGAGATGCAAAACTGGAGGTGGATGCAGTCGAGAGATGATTTCTGTAGGTCTTCTTTTCTTGTTTTATATCTCCAGTTTCTCCCAACTTCGAAACCTAATAGAACCAAGGCCAATACTGGACTCAATCAGTCCAAACGCCTTGCGATACTGCCCTGAAAACCCAATCTGATTAAGTCCAAAACTGGACCTGAAACTCTGCCAAAACCCAGCGCAAACCCATCTTGTCGGCCTTGAAACCCTCTCCAAATCCAAAGCAATTCGCACCCATTCTTTCTTTCCTTGTCAGTCTCGATTACCCTGCTTTTGCGCTTCTAAAACACCCACCAGTAACCCACCAGAGCCTGGCCTAGACGCGTGCTCTAAATCTTCTCAAAGACCCACCAGAATGGTAGCAAGGACTAATGGCTAAGCTGGTTCAGTGAAATAAGTCGTGACAGAACTGAACTGCTGGTTCAGTTGTTTTGTCGAACAGCTCATGGGCACAAACTAAATGGGCAGGGATTAGCCCATTGTGATCACCTGAAACTAGTCCAACTCCTTCCCTGTAAAAAAAATCATTCACACAGACAGACCCATTATTCCTAATTCATTCAGAGACTCAAATTCATTCGAAATCTATATCATTCTACACCCTCATGTCACGACAGTAATTCTGATCTTCTTCCTTGTTTTCTCGGTCAAGTTCTGTCCAATTCGACCACATCAGAACTCTTTCCTTCTTGCTGGATCATCCCGTGAACCTGTACAAAACTCTTACCAATCTCCAATGCAGTTTGCTGCTGTCTTATCCCGTCAAATATCATATCCCCAACACAAAAAAAATTCGATCTGAACCCCTGCTTCATTGCCTACCTAAAGTCATCTTCTTCTTGCCTTCGATTAAGAACTGAACCCGTGTCTTCTATTTGTGTTCTAACTTCTGAAATCTTCTAGCAGGCAACTTGGAGAAGAACTTGACCGCATGAGAGGTTTGATTCAGTTGTTAAGAACTGCACTGTATATTGAATTTACTGATTAAAGGACTGGTGGCAGCCCGGATCGAGGATGCGTCTGTATTCAGTAATTCTCAAAGGAAGTGTAATGGCAGCGCCGAGTAGATAACTGTAGGTGCTCCAGTAATTTCTCTATTTTTGACTCTTTGAGCTTTGTTTCCTTCTAACCTCCAGTTCACCAACTTTCATTGTTTCTAAGCAATGCGTTGCACTTCTTTTTGCTTCATTTTGTGTATCATGATTTAAATGTACCTGCAAAATAGAAAACAACGTTATATAAACAATTTATGAGGCATTAGCTAGACATAAGTGTATGAATAGGGTACTCTCGAATAGGTGATTTAAGCACCTAACAAAGATCACACCAAAAGAAGTAGCGAAGCTTCAGACCAAACCAACGAGAGATAAGACCGAGAACACCGAGTGAAGAATCAGAAGAAAGGGATTCGGACCCTGCCCGAAGGACCGAAGCCCCAGAGCCATCTTCGGAATACCGCCGAAGGAACCGCTTTACTCGACAAGGACTGACACCACCACGATTGAGTCCGTTGTCTTATTAGCTGTAAACCACCCAAGCTCGGCCCATATAAGGCGAGCTTGGAAAACGTTGTAAGGGTTGTAATTTTTGGGTGTAACCTAAGTGGTGAGAGAGGGATTAGGTCTGTATCTCCTCTGGCTCCTTAGAATCATATCCATGTAGTAGCAAAACAGAAATATAATCTTGATACGTTTAGTTCCTTGTTTAATGTCTTTTTACATATCTTCGGTATTGTTCTTGAGGTCATTGCACCTTGCATAATGTTTTGTGTGTATGAGTATGAGATCTGAGGGCTATAGAACATGACGCACCTATGCAGATTTTATACCCATACAGGGATGGCGGCCACAAGCATTCTTGTTACCTTAATTTCCAGATCTCGCAGTTTCTGCTTTTCTTTTCCTAGAAATTTCTGTTTCAGACTTTGGTGCTGGTATATTCTTTGTTTATTTGTTGTTTCTTTTCCAGGTGACGTTGACATGAACCAGAGAGATGCAGCGATGTGCGCACCTCTCCTGCTCGTGCGTTCTCTTCTGGGCGCTTTGAGGACCATCCGCACATACATGTTTCATCTCTTATTTTTGAGATACACCGTATAACTCATTGAGGTGATCGTTTTTCTTTCGAGCCCTTAGGTAACGCCCCTCTTATTCGTGAGGTGGTGCAACATCTTGTATGCACTCCCGACGTAGGTATTGTTACCCTTAGACAAATACAGACGGGTTTTCCTATCCAACTATAGATTTGGAGGATCATTTTATTTTCTTCGTGCTTGTTACGCGGAGAGTAATGTGTTCTCATGTTCAATATAGCCCTGCGTTCTGACGTCTACTTAGTTTTGCGCGGAGCAGAGGAAATGCGCTGCAGATGCCAAAAGATTTAGCGTAGAACGTTTTAACGCTACCTATAACGATTGTATAAACTCCTACGCTAGTTTTAGCGTTTTTCCTAAAGGTCGCGGGAAAGGTAAGATTTTTGACCCTTTATTCGAACCTGATTTGGTGAAATCGTTCCTCCATGAATTCTCCGATGCTGGCTGGCTTGATTATCCATTGGTTGTGCGTGGTCCCTGGATTTACGGCTTTGATGGCATCATTCCTCGTACTTCTTTGACTCCCGAGCATGCTTCCCTTCTTTCGAAGAAAAAATATAAGCGTCTGCACTTGTCTTGCAACTTTTCTCCTCCTCCTTCTACCTGATCTCTTCGTAGTATTCGAGCTACATGTATCCTTCTGTACCCCCTGGTTCTTGTGATTCAAGGTGACGATAGCAATACTTGTGATGAAAATTTGAATGAGTTAGGGATTGATACCGGTGAAGAATCATCATCTTCTGATAGCGTAGCTACTGCTCCTATATCTTTTGATTGGTCGGTACGCCTCTGACTCTGCTTCTCCCCTTGTTGCTTTTTGTGCGATGCTTTTATATTCCGCGTTGCTGACTTGCGTTTGTTTCCTCAGGCTGTTTCTCGTTCCGCTCGGCTGTCTTCCAGCGCTGGTGCTTCTTCGTCCTGCACGGGCTATTCGTTTGATAATGAAATTTCAGATTCTGAAGATTTACCTTTAGTGCATAAGCCTTGTTATAGATCTAATGATACTTCCGTACGGCTTCAACTGATGTTGCTTCTTTACTGGCGCTCCTTCTTTCGTCTGACTTCGATTTTCTCCTTTTGCTGAGCTTTGACCATCCGCGCGGATGATCCTCCTGCTTATATGGATCTTTGTGGTCGTCGACATGCTATTGATGCTGTAAAAAATGGTCCTTATACAAAAATTGTTAAGGTCGATTAAGTGAAGCATGCAGTGTCCTGGGGTGACGATTCTCGTCCCAATGGGGCTTCTGTTTCTCCCTCAAAGAAGGCTAGCGAAAGGGGGGGCGCAAATCCTGGCGGGGTTTCAGCATGATGCTAGCGCTAAGCTGATAATGGGTCTGCGGCTGATTCTATGGCCGCTGCTATTTCTAAGCTTTCTACTGTCACGGGCAAGGCTCTGGTGGAACACTTGGCTGTTGGTATTGCTAATTTCGAGTATGTCCCTTCTACTATTCTTGTGCTTTCACGTAAATGCTTTTCACCATGTCCTTTATTCCTGAGGTGCGCTTATGCGCGCTAGTTGCTGATTTTTCTTCCAGGTTTCCTATTGTTTTTACCTGGAAAAACAAGTGTACCGTCTCTGGGTACTTTCGTAGTGCTCGGAGATCAAAGTCGAACAAGGCAAGCCTAAACCAAGGATGGCCGTTCCCACCTTGCTTCGGTCACAGAGAGGATAGAGGTTGGTCTAGGGAGGGAATCAGCGAAGAAACTTGAGATCAGGTTGAGGATGTGTTTTGGGTGTAAGAGTTCAAGATTTCCGTCGTGAAGTCGACTGGAAATCTCCAAGGCTAGAACGTATTTCGATTCTCAGGTGTTTTCTCTGAGGCTCTGGGTTGTTTTTGTGTGTTCTGAACGTTTCTGATGTTCTTAATGTTCTGCCTTGGAAAATAGAGGAAGCCTCTATTTATAGTTTGAACTCACCCTGATCTCTCGACAGAGAAGGTGGACGTCGTGGAAGAGTGGAGGAGTGGAGGACATGCGTTGGTTTCCGTAACTGCCTGAGTTGTGTGAAACATGCCCACTCGTGCCATCTTCTCGTAACTGCCCACTATCTCCATCAGTTTCTTTCAACTGCCGTAGACCGCCAGACCAATACCCCTAAAGTTATCCCCCCGTGTGATGTTTTGATATCTCGAGCGAGTGATACGCGGATATTGCGTAGTTGAGTAGAGTAGAGTAGGTTTGTACGACTGATTGTCGTGACAAACATGATGTAGTGTCTCCTGGACACAAGTATAGGAGTGGCCTTGGTCTTTGGCCAAGGCCATAAGTGCTTGATGGCGCTTTGGCGCTAGTTAAGGTGGCGCCATGGATCGTGGCGCCACGGCCTTGGTCTTTGGCCAAGGCCAAATTGAAAGTGCATCTTTGACACTAGTTATGGTGGCGCCATGGCTCATGGCGCCATGGCCTTGGTCTTTGGCCAAGGCCAAATTGAAACTGCGTGTTTGGCGCTAGTGATGGTGGCGCCAAGGCTCATGGCGCCACGGCCTTGGCCTTTGTCCAGGCCAGCTCATAACGTGTTTCTGGCGCGAGTTATGGTGGCGCCATGACTCATGGCGCCACGGCCTTGGCCTTTGGCCAAGGCCAGTTCATAACGTGTTTCTGGCGGGAGTTATGGTGGCGCCATGATTCATGGCGCCACGGCCTTGGCCTTTGGCCAAGGCCAGTTCATAACGTGTTTTGACGTTGGATGTGGGGGCGCCATGGCTCATGGCGCCACGGCCCTGGCCTTTGGCCAAGGCCATCTTGTTGTGGCGCCATGGATTATGGCGCCACGGCCTTGGCCTATGGCCAAGGCTAGCCTGTTTGCGGCCATGCTCTTTGTAGGTTTGTGGCGCTTTCCGCCGTGGCCTTGGCTTCTTGGCCAATGCTGAATTTTGTGAATCCATGGTGACTCATGGTTTGTGGTGCCATGCTATGTGGCATTTATGGCTTTGGCGTCTGGCCAAGGTCGACTTTGGGGCAGCCTGTGCCTTAGTCGTGGTGTGAGTGCCTATGCTACAACACACCTGAGGTCATGGCGTGTTTATCCATGGTATGCTAGACCTTCCCGAACTTGGGATTAGGTCTGCTTAGGCCTATTTAGGCTGGTGTATGCTTCTCAGAGAGCTCTGGACCGGCCTGGAGCTCCAATATTCCTAAGGATTGCACCGAGACTCGTATGTTGAGTCGTTTTTAAGAGGAAATCCATGAGGATACATCTCTGTTGATTCTTCACCGTGTACCATCAAGCGAGGTCTGGCTCTGAGCTGATCGATGGGTTTAATATGTTGGTGAGATCATTAGTACTGCTCCGTGATATTACCCTCCCCACCAGAGTTATAAGAGAGAGCTCATAAAGAGTTTGTTCGGCTCATGGAATGAGTTGCATTCTGAGCTATAGAGATAAGCCTGAATAGGCGACTGCCTTTAGTAAGACATGGTTTCGAGAGTGTTTTGACAATCTTGTCCCTCTCTCATTTTTCACCATCTACAGAAAGTCCCCTGGTTAGTGTGGGACAGAAATGTTCCATGCTAAGCACTCGGATGGTGATATTATCTTTCGAGGTTTTAGTGTTCTCTCTTATCATCGTTGTGCGTGGTTGTTACACATATATACATATTCAAAAAGGGTTTCCAAGACTAGGTCTCAGTGTGAACGAACCTAATAGTCGAGAGAGCTTGAATTTTTTTTTTATATATGTATACATGCAGGGACGTGCATGTGAAAGGAGGCAGAGGCGGCCATGGCGCCACGGGATGTGGCCCGGGCGAGGCCATGGCGCTATGGCCATATTGCCTCGAAATCCGCCCCCCCCTTTTTTCTCTTTTTTTTTTTTTTAAGAGGGCGTCGGCCCTCTCTCCCCTTTCCCTTTTTGAGAGTCCCACCGGGACTGGGATTCCATAATCATATATGTGTGTGTGTATATATATATATATATCCATGCCTAGGTTAAAATCAAAGAAGGAAAGATAAAGATAGGTTTCTCAGAGCAGTTTTCTTCTCCTTCCTGATTGCTTCCCTCCCTTTTATTATTTTCTGTATTTGTGATCTTGCTCATCATGCCATCAAGTGGAGCTACGACACAGAGCAATAAGGTAAACTAGGGTTTTTTATGTGACCTAGGTTTTTTTTTGTTGTTTTTTTTTTTTTATATATTTAATATATATATATATTTTTATTCGTATTTATATATATGGGAGGGGAAACCTGGTGGCGCCACAAAGTGTTGCGCCACGGCGCCACGGGCTTGGCCTGTGTTGGTGGCGCCATGAATATGGCGCCATGCACAAACCCGCAATTTTTTTTTATTTTTTTTTTGTATGCGTGGCCTTAACCTGGTTGGGGCCAGGTTTGGTG
>JAJJMA010052573.1:0-18461 GCA_023529015.1 Papaver nudicaule | reverse complement strand
TTGTTTGGCAAATTTGCCTCAGCGTATGGCTATATAAGCCTTGTAGATATCTGGCATTTTAGCCTCAATAGGACCTTTTTGGTCAGGAGCAATTAGCTCATATAGTCGGCGGAGCTCATTGGCTTTTTCTTTCGGCGCTTTTTCACTGAATAACTCATATAGTCGGCGAAGCTCATTAACTCGTTCATTCGGCGCTTTTCACTTATGTGCTTTATCGTGTAGACGAACTGCTAAGTTTCTCATCTGTGTTCAAAGACAAAAATATATCGAAATATATGGTAGAATGGCATTTATGCCCCATGGGTTAGCGGTAATCACATAATATTCAAATAAATTACAAAAATTAAGTCTGATTGAGATTTTGCCCCAGCTGCTCTCTTGGGTTGAGCAAGGTGGACTCCTAAGTATAATCATGGTTACATTACACTGCGCGTCACAGCCATATGTAATCATTTGGTTTAGTTTCAGCGGATCTTGGAAAACTTTGCATCTTAAACTTAGCAGCAGGATGCCATTTTGGAGATGTGAGATTATGCAGTCGCTATGTCCTCACACCACTGATCATTCTTTTCACAAGTAATTTTACAATGAACTATATCCTTTGATTATGATGCTTTCTAGCATGTTTTGCATGTGATATGGTAGCGTGCTAAGTTGTGTCGTGGTGAAATCTAAAGTATTTGGAAATTGTAGTATGTGACTGGGAATGTGAAATAAACTAAGAGATTCTAACTTATTGTGACAAATGCTATTAGTATCTCTATTGAGCTTTTCTAGTGTGCAAAAGTTTCGTCCTCCGAACATAATTTTGATTTTTAATGTTGTACACAATGCGCTAAGCTACAATTACTGGCGACATAAAAAGAGAATTCTTACTTTGGAATCATTTGAGAAAGATGAAACTTAAATGGTAAGAAATGCTTATCATTTATTTGAGTCGGCGGATGAAGTATTCCATTGCTTGGAGTCGAAGTTTAGCGATTCTCTGGTTCCCGCTCATAATCCGCCGTATAACTTATTAAGTACCTGGGATTTTTAATAACAAATTAGAAATGTAGAATACAAAGTGAGATATTAGGGTGCCTTAATCAGCGATTTATAAATATGATGCTACTAAGAATGTCAGCGTATTGAATCAGAAAAAATGTGGACTTCCAACTTTAGTATATGAAATTTTCTTATACTGATGTCGCCGGTATTCACAATTTCAGCTGCAAGAAAAAAGAGATGTAATCTAATAGCGGCAAACATGATTATCAAATGCATACGCTGAATTAAACATCCTAGCAAGAAGATTCATAGTATAAGGTTCAGAAGTCTCCCCTCTATGTTGTACGTTATTGCATTCATTCCTTCTGGCCGGCGACAAGAGAGTAATTGCTGCACCAAGATTTGAAATTTAATGGCGCTTAGTAAGCAGTAAGCTGAAATTTAAGTAAGCTTAAATTTAATGGCGCTGAAATTTAATAGCGCTGACATTCAAAGGCGCTAGAATATAATGGCGCTGAAATTCAATGGCGCTAAAATATAATGGCGCTGAAATTCAATGACGCTAAAATGTAATTGCGCTGAATAAATTAGTCTGTTTCCTTGACCAGACATTTGCTCATTTATGTTCTGTATTGATTCTGTTAAATTTTTCTTTCAGGCTGATGAAAATTCCACATACACTCTATGAGCGTTAGACATTAAAAAAGAAATGATAAGAAAACTTCCCTTTTAAGTGTAGCTTGTAGTTTTGATCCCAAGTATCGAATCACAGCGGGTTGTAGCTGAGATTATCAAATGCTTGTAATTCTGCTTTTGACTTTTGCCGTTTGTTTGTCAGGTACTTTTAGCCATGTGAATGAACGTATTATCAGATGATTTCAAACTTTGATCATGCTACAAGGATAAATCGTAAGCAGGTGTAATAACTAAATATTTGAAATATATCAACTACACAGCAAAAAACTAGAATTCCAAAAATCTCAAGAGTTCAGGGATTCTTCCCTCGCATGTATAACTTATAGATGACTTTACGGCGATCAGATGAGCTAGTCATGGCAAGGTAAAGGAGTGGCGGCGACAGTAACTATCAGACTTTAAGCTGAGTTAGCAAGGTATCGACGAGTTGAGGTTCAGCGGCACTTTGAGTTGATATATCCATGAACTGGTATATTTTAGCTTTGTAAAATCTTGTGTTCCCTCATTATTTTGTCCTACGGTGAATCCTTAAAATGATTACTTGCCCCGTCTGCAAACATGTTAGAAGAATAATTGGCCAGAAAATGCTACTAAAGATTCACAGAATTAAATCCCACCAGAATAACACTAGTATGTAAATGCTATGCACCCAATTTTAGCTAAAGGTTTTAACCGCCAAGGAACAGACATCCCCAATCTGATCTAGTGTGCAATTACTGACTATGCTATTAAATCCCTAAGTGTGAGAATGAGCTTGACTATTCATGCTAGTTACCCAATAGCTTTCGAAATAGAATATGTCAGGAAAGTTCCTAAGTATAGCTTAGTCGAAAGAAGCTCTGGCTAAGTGAAGCGCATTAGCATATTTGAGAACTTTCAAGAACTTTTAGAAGTGCAAAGTATATGATTCCTCCCCTTTCAGAGTATAGCAACATGGCAGCAACAGCGGCATGAGCGACATGGCGGCAATAGCGGTACAGCAACAGCAGCAAACCCATTCCTCCCTTGTTCAGCTTGGCTTCAATTCCTCTCAATTGTGGCTTGATTGGTAACTCAGCGTCAAGATTGGTTTGAAATGTCTTTGCTACGGCGTCCGACTTGTTCTCAGCGAATTTATTACGACGGCAACCTGGCTTGTTCTCAGCGGTTTGAGTTTGCTATTGTTCATCTGGTGGCAACAGCAGCAGTGTAGCAACAACGGTAACATCAACAGCGGCATGGCGGCAATAACAACAGCGGCATCACATAGCACTAAGCCACTAGCCATCGATGGTTGCACCCTTCTACCACAATCCCACTATCCTTCCATCACCTCAGATAGCCACCATCTCAGCCTCATTCCCAAAACTCCCTCAGGACCAACATGAATTCACCTCTATCATCTTCCTCGCCCCTAAGTCTTCACCTCAGCAGCCTCAAACTAACTGACCACCACTTCCTTTCTACAGCATCATCACCATTAAAGTCACAGCAACTTCATCTTAAACCCTGCACTCGTCTTCTCTGAACTGCAGCCAACCATACACACCACAGTTTCCAATCTCTCCTCTGTTGAGCCTTGTTTATAACCATCATAACCATCGACTTGACCACCTTCCTGCCTTTGTCACAAATCATTCTACCAACCATCACTGCCAGTATCCACAGAGTCAAGATATGAACTAAACTGGTGGTTCAATCATTTTCTTGAACACCTGATGTGCAATCTCTTGTTAAGTGTTTCTTAATTTGGTTTGTTTCTTCCGACACTCGAAATCTCTATCTCTGCTTTTGAGGTGCTGCTGATTTATGAATTTGTCACCCTAGGAATGCATTCATGTTGTCGGTGATACTGCTTTTGTGCTAATGCCCGTCGTGGTACGGTAAGCTTGGTTTGCAGGAGTCCCATTAGTAGTAACTTTATCACCCACCTAGACCTATCCTTCCCTGAACAATCATCGCAGCCACAGGAGTCCTGATTCTGCTACAACGGAAAATCAACCAAGTGAATTATCTCAGAAGAAACCAATTTTGATATTGCTGCAATTACAAATCAAAATTGAAACTCAAATTTCTAGAAAAGGCCCAAATGGGTTTATGAACCCAAACCTGCTGATTACAAATTTATAAATAAAGTTCTCTTAGATTCAATAACTAAAAGGAAAAATCGGATTTTAATTGAAGAACCAGTTTGGTTTCTAAAAAAAAAAAAAAAAAAAACTATTCTTAAACTCTGTGTAGCAAATTCAAAATCTGAATCTTTAAAAACAAAATCAAAAAGGGTTAGAAATAGATTTAGCCTGTTGCCGACGGTGAATTCTTTTATCGCTACTTCTGCTGGTGACTTCTTCAGATCTGCTTCAATCGTCTGCTCTTTTCTTCTTTTTCCTCTTAATTTTGTTCACAGAGAAACCGAAATCCTTTTCTTCTTCTATTGGTACTTGAAAATTTTTGTAAGAGATAAAATGGGTTTACAGAGAATAGGCTATTGACCGTGGATCTGAGGTGAAAGCTCATCTAAAATCATGTTTTTGAAAGAAAAAACTGATTTTTAGTAGAGAATAAGGCTCGAGCTTGTGTTCAGAAACTTGATCTCAGGTATAATGAACAGATGAAGTAAGAGATGTTATCTTTGAGAGATGCCTCACTTTGACGAAAATACCCTTGTATTCAACTGAATGCCATTGAATCCTACTGAATCCACCGGATTTGCTGAGATTTGTTGCCGGAATTGTTGTTTTCTTCATTTTTGAGCTTGCAACACAAGATCACATGATTCAAACCTCTTCTAGCGCCAAAATGTAGTTGGTAAAATCCCCAAAGTAGAGATTTTACCAATACACCCAATAATAATACATGAGAAACACATAAACACAAGGTTTTATTGATGATTTGTGGTGATTACATGAATTTCCATGAGAACTTAAGTGTTCTTCATGTTCTTGAGAGAAGTAGAGAAGATGGAGGTAGAGAGAGGAGATAAAAGAGACCATCCCCTTATTTTAGGGTTACATTGCTATTTATATGAGATCTATTTGACGGATTTACTATACTACCCTCAAAGGGAATCCTATGCTAGAGTTCATATATGGTGTATCTTCTCCTAGGGAAGACTAAGTTACACCGGCCTTGGCTTGGCGCCATAGTGCGGATACACTACTTCACTTAACAATCATGTGTCTTCCTCAGCCAACAAGCATGGACGGCGACCTCAGTCTCCATTCTTTGAACTTCAGCGGCTAGTCTTTTTCTGGATAAGGATTGATGACGCGGATCCCACTGAGTCAACGAGTCAACTCTGACAATCTGACCACTCTGATCTTCTGACAAATGCTCAACCACTTCTCAGCTTTCTGTCGTTGACGTGTTATTTACCCGCTGATCACAATTCATTCTTCCATTCTTCTAACGATATTTACCGATGTAGCTTCAGCGGTCATTGATTGATGTAGCTTCAGCGGTATTAACTGATGTAGCTTCAGCGGTATTTATGCTAATGTGGTCCTTGGCGTTCACCCGCTGATCTCCTATGCATGGTGATAAACCTAAAGCTTCTTGTTGATGATTCTGTACTTCTCACTGATACTCTTCTTACGTAGCCTCACCTCTAGGATGCTTTTATTTGTAGAATGCATTTTCTACACCTACAACTTCTTTTGAGAGTTGGGAAGCACAGGTAGGAGATTGAGACCTTAGTGGTTGAAATCGGATTAACCTATAACCTTGGTAACCTGATCACGTTCTTGTCTATTCCATAGTCCGTCTCTTCTGCTATACGGCTATTCAAGAACTGATGCGTTACATACAAGGTTTGAAAGGAAGCAACACACGGCTGCACTCGGTGTTGTAAGACCTAGTTAGCTCCAGTTGTATAAGTTTCTTAAGTGATTCTTTTTACAACTGAGGTAGAGAAAAGTTGGGCATAGTTTACTCGGTTTACTTGTCAGCCCCCGCTTGTAAGTAGATTTCCGTATGACCTGGAGCAATCCGAAGGAAGTCACTTTGTGTATGTCAAACTGAAGAGGACAATTCAAACATACAGTTGATAATTGAAGTTGCAAAGCTGAAATTGTTGACACAAGCCTTTAACAGCGGTTAAAGCAACTCCTAGGCCTGTAAAGGACGTCAGCTAGGGGAATCAAGTGCGTGACGATCTGTGGGGGATCTAGAGACGTAAGGAGTGCGACAGTAGCAAGTTCGCTTGGAGGGTTGGAATTGGTCTCTGCTACATCCCAGACCGAAGTCTTATAGTAGGCTAGTGTTTGTAGTCAGTTTGTACTGGGCGGTGTTCAATCTGGACGAGGTCCCAAGGTTTTTCTACAGGTCGTAGTTTCCTCGTTAAAAAATCTCTGGTGTCTTGTGTGCTTTTACTTTCCGCATTATATCTCTGATTATATAATTAAAGCAAACACAAGAAGTACATTATTCCTAACCTGACGTTAATTCCCGACCTTGAAGTCTTTGTAGGAATTGATCACTTGTGATCACAACTCAGGTTACACCAGATCTGGATATTGATTTTTGAGATCGTCCAGATCTGACCATAAGACTCACGAGTGTTTTAGGTGTAAAACAATAAAGAGAATCTGAGGGGTAAAGTGTGAAGTGTGATGATGTAATATGATATTGTAATGGTATTCGAGAGGTCAAGATCGAATAAGACTCGCCTAAACCAAGAAATGGCCGTTCGAGTATTGCTTCAGTTACAAGAAGAGAATATAGGGTTGGTTTAGGGAGGGAAGCAGAGAAAGATGAGATCAGAGAATTGCTATAATTTCTGTGATGTTGTGATTAAAATTGCTAAAAGAATGGATATTCAGTTCTCACTAGATATCGAATGCTGAATGAGAAGAGTTAATCAATTATCGATGAGATAGATTGATTATACTTGCACTGAATTGAACTGTTGAACTTGTCTGTTCTGTCTTTCCAAACTGGTCGAGTGACCTATTTATAGCAATAGAATTCCAATTGATCTCGTAAGAAGTGGAAGAAGTGGAAGAGTGGGAGTGTGGAGTAAGTGGGACAAGTTGTTAAGAGTCTTGCGCCTAATATTAGGGAAGACTAACAACCCACTTTCCCATCCCCTCTTTTCAGCAACGTTCACACGACTTAGCTTTCTTTCCCGTTGAGTGATTGAGCCGTTGCAATCACACGTGCCGTAGACCGCCAAACCAAAACCCTAAATAATATCCCCCCATGTAACTTACTTGATTCTCGTAAGATTTGTTAAGTATTGAATATTTGTTAAGTCAAAGATGACTAAGTGCAAAGTCGTACCAATTACTGGTAAACTCAGGACTTTGCGTAAAAATAGAGATTAAGCGATAAGCTTGTGAATCTCTTTTAAGTTTGGTCTAAGGATTGAGCCAGGCAATCGCCATTTAAACCAATGAGAGAAGTCTAAGGATTGAGCTATGCAACCGCCATTTAGACTGAGAGGATTTCAGCAACTCTCTGTGGCAATAGTCAAGTAAATACGACTTTCGATTTGCCATAAGTATGAGAAATTGGCTTGTGGCATGTAATGCACCAATTCTCTGAGTAATGAAGACATATGAATGTCCAAAATAATATAAGTCATAGCCATGCGCCATGATTAAGAATTATAGCACTGATTATAGAAGTAAGTCTATAATCAGGAAAACAGACGAGTGATGCTAACACAGCGTAGCCATCATCAAGAATGCATAAGCATTGCCAATTCAAGACCTAAAGATAGGCCACAATAATAATAATAAGCCATGTTACATAGCATAATAATCCTATTAGGAAGTTAGGCATAGGACGTATGAGGACGGGCCATAACATTACGTTATTTTCAGATTTCTAGACAGTTTGCACGTCGTTCATTCTAAAAATCACCCAGGCCAGCCCATAATCGGTAAATAACGAAATTTTAGTATGTTATAGGGAACTCACAGAGGAGAAACTTTCGTGAAGGAAGCACCCCCTAATTGTTCACGGTGTGGCGTGAGTTGCCTAGGGTGTGGCCAAGGCATGGCCAAGGCTAAGAGAGAGAGAGATTCTATCTTGAGGAAAGCGTGGGATTGGCTTAGGGCCAAAATAAGATTGGGCTCGCCTATGGACTTGAGCTAAGCAAGCCAAAAGACTAGATATTTTAGCACATACAAGGGACGTGATCAAGGAGGGATGGGATGGTCGTGGGTCACCCATCATAGGCGTGAGCTAGGCTAAGGAGCAAAAGGTATGGCGAGCCAAACAAGGTACATGCATGAGCATAGGCTAAGGCGCGTGCACATGCACGGGCGCATGCATAGGCTAAAGCGCGTGCGCAGGCACAAGCGCATGCATAGATATTTTTACGTGTAGGCTAGGGATATGGACCATGCTACTAGGCTAGGGTCGTGAGATATCAAAATAGGGCTAATGGCAACCAAATATCTTATCCCTATTGTAAAAATAAATTCATACCTTATCTCGAGCTATTCCAGGATGCCAGAAACTGATGCAAAATTACTCATGCGACCTCCTCGCCAAAAACCACCATCAACATTTAGTCCCCTACGCAGCATGGAACCGTGAGTGTTCCAAGGTGAGCATAAGTTGATGACCTAGCCGCCTCTGCATAGAAACCTTAACCACGAACATAAAGCCTAAACGGGGCCTAAAGACCAAGCCTGCTCAAGCAATATCCAGTCCTAATCAGATTAGGACTCTTCCCAAAACCCGTGCGTGCGTGTATATATATCACGCATATTTTCTTTCTTTTTTTTTTGCGTGAAACTTGCCCTCCTTCTTGAGCTTGTTCTTCCCCTTTTACACAAACATAGAATTTTGTATACTGGAAGATTAAGATGACTGACAAAGAATCCCACAGTTCTTCTCGTGCTGATGATGAGGCCATCTCCAACATAGCTCCAAAAGAGATTCCTCATATCAACGATGAATTTGAAACTCGTTTGGCGAGTTTAGCTCAAGTTGTAATTCTCCAGAATCAAGCTAAAATCCTTCCAAGGAATCCTGGTTCTCCAATGGTTATCAACCCATCACGGGTGACTCGCTTTTGCCTGCAGAGAGGCGACTTCAACGCTTCCACCATTATTTACCGGTCTCCACAGAAACAAATTAACTCAAGGTCCATGTATCTCCAGAAGATGCTCAACATCCCAGACATTAAGGCGACTTTAGAGAGCGCCAGAATCTTTTATGCTGTAAAGAGTTCGAATACTTCCTTCGTAATTAGGGATAAACGTGCTTTGGATGCTCTTCTGATCCGTTGGTGTGATGGTACAAACTCGTTCATATTCGCATGGGGAGAACTCGTAATTTCACTGGAAGATGTGGCGGCATTATTGCGACTCCCAATTAATGGGGAGTTCAATATTATCCTGAATGCGGATGAAAAAGAGGTGCAAGCTCAGCTAACTAATATTGCTGAAACTCTGAACAGGCATGGTGATGCTATGCTTCATGGATGACTCACTGGTCAAAACCCAGTAATGACTGTTCTTCTTTATTGCATGTTGTTGCATTCCTCTTACTTTGGTTATCAAAAGACGTCTTTGAGAACCTTCATGGCCACAAGGAGCTGAAACTTATGCTTATCCCTTATGCCATAAGATTGGCTCGAGGTATTCCCGTACCTATTGGCTCTTTGTTTCTTGGTACCTTGTATGTCCAGCTTTCTGCTTTGTCTGCAAATATGAAACTTGCAAATGGCGCCGCCAAGATTGATACATTCATATCAACAAACTTCATACAAGCTTGGATATATGAGCATTATCCTGGTTATGCCCCGAACTTGTCTTCTAAGGACAAATCTTCGTCAGACCATGCTTGAATTGTTCGTTGGATGAATAAGCCCATCTCGAAGGATTTTCTTGCATTCATGGATGATGAAAAAACGGTGGTCTTCCGTCCATGGACTTCAATTCCCGAAGGTGTAGCTCAACTTTGATCGTTTGGTGACGCTCTGAGTAATATTCCAGCAAAGGTTCTTTCTGTACGTGGATTTCCTACTGAAGCGGAGAAGATCTTTATGATAAGCTGTTGTAGTGGTCATCTCCTTGGTATTAGTGAAACAGGGCGCTACATTTCCAAAGCATAAAATATTGACCGGGGAGCTCGTCAGATGGGCTTTGACTAGGATATCCCATTGCAGCGAGGTGTTTCTCCAAAGAACATGCAGGAACTTCGTACCAAGGTGCTCAGTCCCGTGTTATTCCTCTCAGGGGAAAGAGTACCATCAATTACTGAAGTGGGCAGGCAATTTTGGAACAACCAAATAAAGTCATATAGAGACTTCATGGCTCTCCCTAAAGAAATATGCGGAGTTCCCTCCAAGAACGACTTGGCACCATACCCTTTGCTTAAATATTGCACTCTTAAGCGTAAAATAGGAGATATGAATGATCTGGTAATTACCTTGCACCTTTGAATTCTTGCATAGGCTTGATTTATGATGATCTCGACATCTCATTCATGTGTCTTGTGCAGCAACATTCGTCACCTAGCTCGAAGTGCGCCAGTTCTGCGATACAGACGTCTATATCTTTCGGTAGTCATCCTTCGGGAGAATCTTCTCTTTTCCAAGCTAAGAACAGCTCCTTGGTGGCTTCTTTAAGTGATGATCAAGTCCCCAATCAACTAGAAAGTGATTGGGTAAAGGTAAGACTTCATCCCGTTAGCTATATCTTCACTTTTAGTAGAAAAGTAAAAATCCCGTTAGATTTTCCTGTTTCGAGTCGCGTCACGAGAATGGCCATAAAATCTTCATCCGATGGCAGATTTCGATGGTTGACCCCAATTTAGAAAAAGGAATTCAGTATCTTTCACCTCAAAGAAGAAAATCTGAATTCCATTCTGTTTTGCTTGTTATTTCATGTGCCACAAGTTGGCGCAACGTCCAGAAATATTGCAGACTGCACGTTGTTCAGTAGAAAAATCATTCCGGCCAGTAGATTTCTTCAAAAATTAATCCCTTTTAGCACGTGATAGAAAACATCCATACGAACAACTTTCATGAAGAAAACTTTTCCAAATTCCTTACGGATTTGTACATCTCTTGAGTTTTCTGCAGTACTTTGTAATATTTCAGACGTCAGAAAATTCCTTCTTTAGAAAACGTCGTGAACTTATTATAATACTTTCTTTTGATGATGTTTCTTCCTTACTTGATGTAGGATGGACCTGCTCCAGACTTTGAGAATGCTTCATTTACTCCCTTTGGCCAAAGCTCACTCTTCGGTGGAGCAACTCCGAATGACACGACTACGGAGCGAGATAAAAGCGGAGAAGCAACAGGACCCAAATCCTCCGTAGCACTTGATGCTACACAGGTACTTTTGACAACTCTTTTAATTTGAAGTAAAATATTCCAGTATTTTATTCTCACCTTGTTTGCTCTTGCAGCCTTCTGGTGGTAACGAAGAGATTGAAGATAGTTACTTCGTCGGTAAAAGATCAGTGATGGTCAAAACCTCAGTAAGGATTTTGACGATGTTGTTGATGAGAATCTTTCCCTTGTCAAGGTAAACTCAATCATCTTCTCATGCTAAGATTTCATCATATAGCTTGAAACGTATTATTAAACTCCTGCTTGTTTTGAAATTCTTTCAGTTTGTCGGTAGTGGAACACAAGTCTATGAGAATACTGACATTGTTGATGTAGATGCTCCAACTACTTGGGCCCTCCAAGAATTTCCCCGTGCTGGTGTGATGTATGACCCACTTCACAAAGTGACCCTCCCTGATCATGAGATAGTGGGAGGATTTAATGTTCCAAAGGAACACGTCCCACTCCATGATAGGATATGGAATCACTACGGTCATTTTGTTAATGCTGGATAAAGTGTCCACTTCTATACACTCATAGGTATTGAGAATGACCTTATGAGGTTAAACTCGAAGATGAACGCCACCCCATTGAAAGATGTGACTAATGAGGCATTAGATGAACTAGAAGAGCTGATCGCTTCACTGGAAATCTTCAAACTCAACTTGTCATGGCTTCATGCGAGAATCAAATATGTTCGAACAAGGCGTGCTGCTATTGGCAAATTTACTCATGATTTGGTGAAGCAAGAAGAGAGAAATCATGCTGCCATGACTGAAGAACTCCGTAAGTTAACTGAAGAGGTGAAGAAGAAGGCTGTTGAGATTGCTCTAATAAAGAAAACAGCTGATGAAGGAGCGAAATCTTCACTAGATGGTTGTTTCTGAAAGGTTTCAGGAGCAAAACATTTTTTCAGTAGAATTTTATTTTGCTTTTATTTGGTTTTATGAACAAAGGATTTGTAGGAATTGATGGTTTTGAACTCATAGGTTTTGAATTTGAATTTTGAATTAAATTGCTGAAAGGCAAGAGATTGCTTGCACTTTTCTTTTGAAGGAATTGGAAAGTGAATCTTCATATCTTCTTGAGCCACTTGCCATTGATCACCATGTTTGAAGGTCGCTCATATATTGCGCTTATCATGTATCGTGCATTAGGCATGAATCGAGATATGACATAGGGTCCTTCCCAGTTTGGTGCGGACCATGAAACAGAAATCCCCTTTCGATTAGTACGTCGCATAACCTTATTCCCTTCTTGAAAAACCTTAGGCTCCCATGACAACTCAGGTGTTCTTCGCCTATATGAAAGTTGCTATATTCGGGCTCACTTTTCTGCAGCTTTGGCCTTAACTCCCTCACGAGGTGTCTCGAGAGATTGGATAGACTTGATGTAATCAAGTCCCCATGTCAGAGAATTATCCAATGTTTGTGTAGGGACACGTTGGATAGGATTCCCGTTAACTAAATAATTCTGAATTAAATATTTCAAATCACTTTCACGTACCTCTTTGAATATCACCAGAGTTTCGGACCCCACATGGTACTCCAGCTGTCCCACGTTGCAGCTTTCTTGGTCAAACATGAACTCTTGGCCCTTGATGATTACTGGTGAGATTGTAGGCACAAATCTCTTCCCATGGAGCCAGGGACGCCCTAAAATCATATCATGCTCCTCATCCTCTTTGATTACATGAAACTTGGCTTTGGTGCGAGCAGAGCCAACCTTTAGATCCAAAGTAACATGACCGTATATATCTCGGAGGTTTCCTTTTGAATCTTCTGTCACTGTGGGATAGTAGATGACATCCCGTCTAGAAATCCCAATTGCTTGAAGTGTTTTGATTGGAATTAAATTAACCATAACACCAGCATCAATTTGAACTTTCTTGAAATTTGTACTTTTGAGACGAGCAGAGATAAGTGGTATTGGAACGCGCTTTCCTGCCATCATCTCTGGTGTAACTTCATTAGGCTTTGGCTGAGCTTCTTCATGTCTTTCAGGTACAGATAGCTCTTTGCCACTGGCAATCCAGTTGAAGGCGGCGAAAAATGTTTCTTCGCTGACTTTTAGAAAAATGCAAGAGCTCGCATAAATTCTCCATCAAATAATTAGCAGTTTGCTTGACAGATTCTTCGGAGATAGTGAAATTTCGAATGTTGGGTTGATGTTGACGTTAAGGTTGATGCTGAGGAAGTGGATTCTTATGCACGCCCTCAGTCCCCAAGTTCAACTCTCCTGACTCGATCTTTTCGTTGAAGATTTGCTTGAGTCGATGGCACTCGCTGGTGGGATGATTGACAAATCTATGAAAATGACAATACTTGGGATCAGTCATTTCTTGTGTTATAGGCTCTCTGCGTACATGAGGTAACTTGACAGCACCATCTTGAATCCATGCTTCCAGGAGCTCTATCACTTCATCCATGGTACAAGGGAAATCAGGAACTTTAGGGAATTCCCTCGGTTGTCGTGGTGCTTTTGGTGCAGGATTATTAGCTGGGACCCGCGCAGGAACCTGAGATTGAGTTGGGGCCGCACGTTTTAGTCGTGGGGCCTCAGGAGTAGGCGCCTTCCTCTTAACACCTTCAGTGACAGCATGAACTGAGGGAAGAGAGCTATATTGCTTGTTGACGAGTAGCATGCTGGCACGTGTCTCACCACGACTTTCTTCAACTTTTACAGGTCTGGGCCTTTCTGAGAACGCAGGTGCGGAAGTGGCGGATCGTTTGGCAGACTTATGGAGCTTGGTGAAATTGTTAATATCCAGATTCTCCAATAAGGCCCGATATACTGGTATCATTCCATTGATGCAAAGTTCCACCAACTGCAATTCGGTCACGTTTTGATCATTGCAATCCATTGCACGAGTTCTGAACCTCGTCACATAATCATCTGGATGTTCATTGTTTCGCTGATAAAGTCTTCCCAAATCGGAAAGAGTGAGTTGCTCAGACACAAAGAAATACTTCTTGAGGAAAGCATTAACCATCTGGCTCCAGCTGAGAATGCTGTTAGGAGCTAGATTATTATACCAAGTGTATGCCTTTCCCGTTAGAGATTTCGAGAATTCTTTGAGACATACGGTTTGGCTTCTTTCATGTATTCCCAATGATTCTAGGAAGCGAGATATATGCTCTCGAGCATTCCCAATACCATTATACATCGATAATGAAGGTGTGACATATCCTTCAGGGAGAGATTCACGTTAAATTTCAATTGGATATGGAGGTTGATGACGATGAAGCAAATCTGAATTTTCCACGTTCTGAGCTTGTAGGAGATTCTGTAAATCTTCACGAGTGACGAAGTTGTGTTGAAAACCCGTGCTTGGTCCACGTGTGGTGTGGACATGAGTATCTTGATCATCATGGATCACGTGAACTTGAGAGGGACCCGCCCTGTTGAGATTGGCAAGGGGCTCTGCACGTGTTAACCCTAGGCTTGTTGGTGGCGTCAACTTCTCTGAGAGAGATCTCAAACACGTCAGCAACTCCAATTGAGTTTTCACCATATGGTTCTGACTTAGGGCTAAATCTTGTTGGGTCTTCATGAGATCCGCTATGCTAGGTGAGCCTTCAGTACTCCTTGTTTCTCCAGTGCGGGGCCCAAAGAAAAAATCTTCTGTGCGGCTTGAGATAGGAGTGTAAGGAACTGGAGAGGTGGTAGTAGTGGTGGTCCCCACAACATGAGAGAGAGGGGACGTGATAGCAGGAGGTAGATATGTTGTGGACCCCACAATGTGAGGTGGGACGTCCATGAAGGGTGAGAATGAGGTGGACCCCGCTTGTAAGTAGATTTCCGTATGACCTGGAGCAATCTGAAGGAAGTCACTTTGTGTATGTCAAACTGAAGAGGACAGTTCAAACATACAGTTGATAATTGAAGTTGCAAAGCTGAAATTATTGACACAAGCCTTTAACAGCGGTTAAAGCAACTCCTAGGCATGTAAAGGACGTCAGCTAGGGGAATCAAGTGCGTGACGATCTGTGGGGGATCTAGAGACGTAAGGAGTGCGACAGTAGCCAGTTCGCTTGGAGGGTTGGAATTGGTCTCTGCTACATCCCAGACCGAAGTCTTATAGTAGGCTAGTGTTTGTAGTCAGTTTGTACTGGGCGGTGTTCAATCTGGACGAGGTCCCGAGGTTTTTCTACAGGTCGTAGTTTCCTCGTTAAAAAAATCTCTGGTGTCTTGTGTGCTTTTACTTTCCGCATTATATCTCTGATTATATAATTAAAGCAAACACAAGAAGTACGTTATTCCTAACCTGACGTTAATTCCCGACCTTGAACAAAGGTTTACAAAGACTTGTCTTTGTAGGAATTGATCACTTGTGATCACAACTCAGGTTACACCAGATCTGGATATTGATTTTTGAGATCGTCCAGATCTGACCATAAGACTCGCGAGCCCAAACAAAAAGTTGGTCGTATTTCGGTACCCCTGCTTTTTCAGTTATGTCCGGAGTGCAGCAACCAAGAGCTTGTTCTATGAATCTCTTTACATAATTGTCGGTGCATTCACCGGTCTTTTGATGCATTTTGCTCAGGTTAGAGAGTGTTACCTTTCCGAAGAGGTATTCCTTGAAGAAGGTGTTCACTAATTCACTCCAAGTACTAGTGGCCTTCGGTGAGACGAGTATACCATTAGTAGGCCTCCCCAACGAGAGACTTCAGAAATTCTTTGAGCCTTAAGGTGTGAGTGTATCCATACTCCTTCAGAGATTCTACAAAGCGTGAAACGTGTTCGCGGGCATTGCCAGTCCCATCATATGCTGGGAAGGAGGTAGTGGTGTAGTCTCGCAGAAGCTTCTGGGTTGATGGAGTAGGGATTTGGTGGCGTGGAACTATAACCTTATCCTGTCGTTTTTGTAGCGAGTCTTCGAAGCTGTTGACTGTAGTGCAAAGCGACTCATCTCTCGTTCGTGCGATAATCCTTTCCACTGCTGGGACGGTAGGGGCGTTTGGCAATTTCTGTAAGGGATTTAAGGTAGGTCATGATTTCCATTAGAGCGACAGTGATGTTCTCTTTCTGGTTGGCGAGGATGTCATGTCATCGGCTTACTTCTTTTATACTTAGGGTAGCCAGCAGGTTCTTGCCTTCCCCGTCGTTTGTTTGGGTATTGATTGATGATGGATGATTGCTGCTGGAGCCTGTCGCTCTTGTAGAGTTTGAGGCTGGGGTATTGATGTGAGGGTTAGGTTTTTCAGGATTAGATCCCATTCATAGTTCAGACATCTTAAAGGAAATTTTTTGAAACCTGAGAGATTGATCTCCCATTATGGTCGCCAAATGTTTTTGCCTGAAAAACACTGTACCGTCTCTGGGTACTTTCGTAGTGCTCGAGATCAAAATCTAACAAGACAAGCCTAAACCAAGTCAATGGCCGTACAAGTCTTGCTTCGGTCACAAAGAGGATAGGGGTTGATCTAGAGAGGGAAACATTGAAAGAAACTTGAGATCAGGTGAGAATGCGTGTTTCTGGGTGTAAAGGTTCAAGATCTCCGTCGTGAATGTGATTGGAAATCTCCAAGGCTAGAAGTGTTTTGAATGCTCAGGTTTTCGCTCTGAGGTTCTGGTGTTTTTCAAGTGTTCTGCCTTGGAAGATAAAGAAAGCCTCTATTTATAGTGTTGAACTCACCCTGATCTCTCGACAGAGAAGGTGGAAGCCGTGGAAGAGTGGAGGAGTGGAGGACATGAGTCGTGCTCTGTAACTGCTAGAGTCGTGTAGAACGTGTCCACTCAACACCACTTTCTCGTAACTGTCCATCATCTCTATCAGTTTCTTTCTAACTGCCATAGACCGCCAGACCAATACCCCTAAAGTTATCCCCCCGTGTGATCTTTTGATATCTCGTGTAGCGTGCAGATGTTGCATAATTGCATTGAGCTAAGAAAGGTTGCATGGCCATGACTCTATGGCCATGATTTTTACTAAAAATGTATGGTTCCATGGCCGCGGCGCCAAGGCCAGAGATGTATGGCGCCATGGCCGTGTGGTCAAGGACAGAGATGTGTGGCGCCATGGCCGTGTGGCCAAGGCCTGAGATGTATGGCACCATGGCCGTGTGGCCAAGGCTAGAGATGCATGGCGTCATGGCCTTGGCCAATGGCCAAGGCCAGAAATGCATGGCGCCATGGTCGTGTGGCATTGGCCAAGGCCAGAAATGCACAGTGCCACTCCATTGCGACTATGGCATGTTTGTGTACTTGGGCGGCGTATTTTAGGTCATGGCATGCTTAACCATGGTACATTAGGCTATTCTGTGTTTAGATTGTGGCCTGCCTAAGTGTGTTTAGGCTGTTGTATATTTCTCAGAGAGGTCTGGACAGGCCTAGAGCTGCGATGTTTCTGAGGTTTCATTGAGACTCAGGTATCGAGTCGTATTTTAAGAGGAAATCCATGAGGATGCGTCTCTGTTAAATCTCCACCATAGTACCACTGCGCAATTTAGTTATGATGTCGAGGAATTCGAAGCGATGTCGGCATGAAGTAAATTGGTGGGTCTATGAGTTGGTGGGGTTATTTAGGATTGCACCATGATATTATTCTCTCCACCGGGAGTTATAAGAGAGAACTCATAGAGAGCATATTCTGCTTGCAGAACAGGTTGTATTCTGAGCTATAGAGATGTGCCTGAGTAGACAATTGCCTTTTGGCAAGGTATAATTAGAGAGTCGTTTTACATTTTTGTCCCTCTTCCATTTTTCACTATCTACATCTATATATTGAAATTATAATATTCTTTTCGAAACCAAACTGATCTATATACTTTTAATTCCGTATAATTATAAAATCATTATATAAACTTATTTATAGCATTCAAAATCTCTAGATCTAATGGATCTATTCGTCCTATGTTGCTTTCCAACATATCTAACGGTTCTAATTTATTCTTACATGCTAAAGACATTTTGCGTAGCTGTATTGAGTAATAACATGTGTCTGAGGTTGAATTCAACTATAACAGGTAATGTATTATGTGTATCATCGTTAGTTCTACAGATCTAGGTTTTTCAATTGAAAATCTCGCTAAATAAAGACTTAAGTAAATTGGATAATGTAACCAATGCTGACTGAAATTTAAAGAAAAACTTCAAATCATGCAATAATTTCCTTAATCTAATCATGCAGAATAGAGAATAAGCAGTTTTAAATCTTATTTACGAATTTAAATTTTGCTGAAATGAATTTGAATTTGAGAAAACTTCCCTGATTATTGTTACTTTTAGATCTGACAGCTTTTATGAGTAAATCACATCTTTAATTCTTCATATCCGTTATTTCTTTAACTTTCTCGGTTTTTTCATCGATTTTTTCTCATGGAAAACATTGAAATTATGAAATCAATCTTGCGATTTATTATTATCTATCTCTAATATCTGAAATTTTTATTCTAAAAGTATATACTAATGCAAATCTCTGATTAAAACGTATAAGTTTCTAGATTTGAAAAATTAGGTTTGAAATTCTCATTTACCGCCAAAATTTTGGATA
>JAJJMA010052572.1:0-30589 GCA_023529015.1 Papaver nudicaule | reverse complement strand
GTCCTTCTCTTCTGCAACAAGGCCATGCAAGAACAAATACATAACTATAGGGTTTTAACTGAAGTAACATACGGCTACACATTCGTGTTATAAGACCTAGTTAGCTCCGATTGTGTTAATTTCGTAAGTGATTCTTTTCACAGCTGAGGTAGAGACAAGTTGGGCATAGTTTACTCGTTTTACTTGTCAGCCTCCGCTTGTAAGTAGATTTCCGTATGACCTGGAGAAATCCAAAGGAAGTCACTTTCGTATGTTAAACGGAAGAGGACAGTTCGAAACATACACCTGGTAATAGAGGTTACAAAGACGAAGTTATCAAAAACCCTTTAACAACAGTTAAAGCAAATCCTAGGCCTGTAAAGGACGTCAGTTAGGGGAATCAAGTGCGTAGGGTCTTGCGGGATCCAAGAGACGTAAGGAGTGCGACAGTAGCTGATTCGCTTGGAGGGTGGAATTGGTATCTGCTACATCCCAGACCGAAGTCTTATAGTTGGCTAGCGTATGTAGACAGTTAGTACTGTGCGGTGTTCAATCCGGACGAGGTCCCGAGGTTTTTCTACTGGATTGTAGTTTCCTCGTTATAAAAATCTCTGGTGTCTTGTGTATTTTACTTTCCGCATTATATCCCTGATTATATAATCGAAGCAAACACAAGTAACACGTTATTATAACCTGCAGTTAGTCCTCAATCCATTCGAGGGATTCACCAAGACTTGTCTTGCATTTGGACTGATCACCTGTGATCCAACTCAGGTTATCACAAATTTGGATATTGATTTTTGAGATCGTCCATATCTTAAGACTCAGGAAACCAAACGACAAAGTTGGTTGTATTTCGGTACCCCTGTTTTTTCAAAGGTTAATAGATCTGTTATTCTATCTATCAAGATGAACTACATCTTGTTTAGGGAGAGCACCAGGTATAACAGACAAACTCTTTACGCTAGGAACATCATTGTACGAATTATCACACTATTGATCATGAAGAATGTCATACATGGGTTTCCCAAGGAAGAAAGAGTTGTTAGTGACATGATCTTTACGATTTAGGCAAAAAGACGATTTGGTCTCTTTTATATGTTGATAAATGTGGATCACAACATGTGCGCTATATTCGATGACCTTGTACATATGATTTAGAAAATCTTCTTCCTTCAGGAGATATGTTTCTAAGCCAAGGATATTTTGTTAGTGAATCATATTGACATTCCCGACAGACCAAATACCCTCATCTATCACAGTTTCTCTACAATCCAAGATAAGTCTCTACGTAAAAAAAGACCTTGAGTTCGGATTGACATACGGTTCTTGTCCTCAACAACTTCCATACCGACTTGGCTATATGAGCTCAGATGAGATGAGTAAGTGATTTGATTTCTAGCCTTGCCTTATCTTTCTCACATAAAAAACTGTTACAAATAATGAAGTGCAACTTCTTATTGTTGTAGTTATGGTCACACCAAAAATTTCTGATGCTTTCGTCGAGCATTTGTATCAAGTGAAGTAATGAACATATAATATGGAGAAATAAGACCCAACAAATGCTTGATTAAAACAGTTTTCCCTGTCAGGTTGAGTAAATGTTTTTTCCAGCCATTAAGCTTTGACTCAAACTTTTCATTGAGAAGATCAAATGAGTTTATTACGTAGAAAAGTTTTATAACCTGGTACCCCAGATACTTGTCACTTGTCTTCATCTATTTAGCACCCAGCTTTGCAACAACATATATTGTTTCTCCTGTCTTGTGAGACCCCTTTGCTAACGAACACAATAGATTACTCCAAATTAGCTTGTTGTCCAGACAACTTGGATAATGGAAAATAATATTGTGGAGAGTTTGAATGGCTCCTTCATCCAGAGTGCCAAATAATAACATATCATCAACAAATATCAGATGGGACACATTAGGTGCATGTCTTTTGATTCCATATCCATTGTAAGGAGATAATCCCTCAATTCTACTGATATCCAAGATAACCTCCGAGCACAACGAATAAACAAATATGGGAAGAGTGGACAACCTTGATTTCACCCTGTGTCACTATTAAAATGGCCTTCAATAATTCCATTAATAATCATTGAACAAGAGGAAGTAGTGACGCGCATCATATAAGATCAAGAGTCTCCAATGAATGCCATACACTCTTAGGCATTGTGTGTGAAAACTTTTAGAAACCCTGTCAAAGGCTTTGCCTATGTCAAATTTTAGGACGAACACCCCCAACACAGAGTTCAATTGACCGATATAATGAATCAACTCTTTAACAATGTCCATGATTAGTCTCCCTGGCAGAGAAAGGTTGAGCCTTATCTATAAGTTGATCTAGACTAGTTTCAAAGTCTTTCAACAATCAATTTGATAATGATTTTGTACAAAATATTGCATAAAACAATGGGTCTAAAATGCACAGGTTTAGAAGGATTTTTAACTTTGGAAATCAAGACCAGCTAACGGCGATCTAAACCACTTGGCAGACTAGCATAAGCAAAAAAAAAAAAGCCCACCATGGTATTTGTCTTTGGTGAATGGGTGTCATCTCGAGTCCGGCGTGGGTGCAAGTCTACTAATTGAGCTCACTCCACTCTAATTCGGGACACTCTCTCTCCTAATTCCTCAATTCAAAAACTTGCCTTCTAATGCCACTTCTCATGGATACTTATAGGGTTCTTATCCCCATATTTTGTTGACAAGTGTCATTTACCCTCATATTTACCCTAATGCCATTCCTTAATCCTAGGGTTCACCTTGACTCCCTAGTCCAAGTACTCTGGCTTTTCTTCTTTTCCTCTTGACTTTCCTTGTAATGGGCTTCCCAACTCATGAACAAGGCCTTTTAGAGCCCTTTTGGGCCTCAGATATCCACACCTTTAACACGAAAACAAGGAAACAAAAAAATCATATCAACTTTGGTTTTTGTATTAAAAAAAATCATATCAACTTTGGTATCACCCTATATCAGTTGTTAGTTTTTCTCCTTTCAGTGTAATGATTTTCTCCTTTCAGTGTAGTAGAAGAAGTAACGAAACATTCAATAATTTCATCTGATTCAAGTTACTAATTGATTCTTGTTACGGGATTATGTTACTATGATTCCAAGTTACGAATTGGTGCTTGTTACTTTGCGTTCTAGGTTCGTGTTCGAGGCGCTGGGTTTGGTTACTTTAAAAGGTCTGGTTCTTGTATCAATCATTGAAGAGGAGGTGAGTTTGAGTGATCTCTAGGGTGGTTTGTTTCTGTGTGATTTTGGGAATTAATGTCTCGGCTATACTAATTCAAGGGGTTGGTGATTTTCTGGCAATTTTCTGCTTCTGAGTCGCGAAGCCGATTCAATTTTCTAGGGCATAATTGTTTGGTTTATTGTGCTTGTAGTGGAGTAATTTCATATTCCTCTGACTGTTTGTGGGAAGATTATCATTACTGTGGTGCTTTAGTAATAATAATTATTAATCTCTGCTTGAATTGGATCATAACTGACTGTTGTGTTGTGATTTCTGAGAAGCGTTTTTCTATATCTTCTCGTTGGTGGGTTAATCTGGTTTTGAGCATTACCTGTTTGATAAATTGCTGCTGTGAATCGTGCTATCTTTTGGGGATTCTGGTATCAGCAAGATGGGTGATTCATTTTAGGAGGTGTTTTGTTCTGGGTTCTAAAGTGTGTTGTGAGTTTTATCATTCACTATCACCAAGATAAGAAAAGGAAAAGAAGGGGCTGTAATAGCGGATGCTACTGGCTGTTGCTAGTAGTAATACATTCAAGGAATGAACATAATAGTATGGAACTGTCAAGGGAGTGGACAACCCTCGACAGTTCAGTACCTCCGAGATCAGATTCGGAAATTTCGTCCACAAATGGTGTTTCTCTCTGAAACATTAGCTTCGACACATCGTGCATTTGCTTTACAGAATGCTCTAGGATTTAACAATGGTTATGCTTTACCTGTGATAGGTCGTAAAGGAGGTCTAGCTTTGTTTTGGAATGATGAATTGAATGTGACAGTTCGTCAAGCTAATCAAAGCTTCATTCACACTCGCATAAGTTCTGCAGCAATGCCGCAACCTTGGTACTTCACAGCATTATATGCTCCTCCTCACATAGTTCCTCGTGCTGAATTGTGGGAGTTTTTGCCAACTTTGGTGCCTGATGATCAACCTTGGATGATTGGAGGGGATTTCAACGATATCAGCAGTAACAATGAGAAACGAGGAGGTGATCCACACTCACATGACAGATTACAGAATTTTGTTGATATGCTTAATGAGTGTGGAGTCACTAATCTTGGTTTTCTGGGGGATCCATTACATGGTCAAACAAACAACAAGGTACAAATCATTCTTGAAAGGTTGGATAGAGTAGTCGCAACCCCAGCTTGGCGTGAACTGTTTCCCCATGCTCTTGTATTCCATCAGCCGCGAGTATCCTCAGATCATGCTACATTAGTGTTAAAGCTTGTAGCACATCAACCACCTAGGAAAAAGAATTTCAAAGTTGAACACTTATGGTTGTTACATCCTGATTGTGCTAATGTGGATTAAATGCTTGGAATAATGAAGCAACATCATTATCTTATCATCCGTTACAAAACAAGCTGATAACTTCTGCAAATGCTTTGCTTTCCTGGAGCCGTGACATATTTGGTAAGCTTCCTCAACAAATCAGTTTATCAGAACATCAAATTCAACAAATTCAACAACAACTTGCTGTAGCTACACCACAAATGCTTCCTAACTTGACACAGAGGGAACATGACCTTCGGCTACATCACACATCTTTACTGCAAAGTTTGGCTGAATATTGGAAGCAACGTGCTCGAAATCAATGGCTCAAAATGGGTGATCAAAATACAACATTTTTCCACACCACTGCAACAATTCACAGAAATATCAATTTCATTCAACATCTTAAAGATTCACATGGGAACTGGGTCACATCAAAAGCAGATTTGGGCACCATCATGACCAATTATTTTACTGAATTGTATCAAGGACCACCAACCACTATCCATGAAGGACTGTTTGATCACATCGGAAAGCGATTATCAACTCAACAAGCAGACTCTCTTCTCATGCCTTTCTCTGATAGTGACATCAAGCAAGCCTTATTCTCAATTCCCCATGACAGCGCCCCTGGACCAGGTGGGTTCACGAGTAAGTTCTTTGTGACTTATTGGGAGATAACCGGATCTGACATTTGCAAACAAGTAAAATCTTTCTTTGAAACTGGTATCTTTGAACCAATGCTCAACCATACCAATTTAACTCTGATCCCTAAAATCACCAACCCAGAAAGTCCATCACAATTTCGTCCAATTGGGTTATGCAATGTGATTTACAAGGTAATTTCAAAGCTCATTGTGATCAGATTAAGACCTTTGCTTCCGGTGTTGGTGAGTCCACATCAAAGTGCATTCATTCCACGTCGTCAATCCAAGATAACATTGCTATTGCCAAAGAAATTTTCCACACTATACAGTCGTCAACTGCAACTCACACCCCAAAGTATGCTCTCAAACTGGATATCCACAAAGCTTATGATTGTTTGGATTGGACATTCATAAAAAAGGCGCTACTTACGTTTGGCTTTCCTAGTGGGTTTGTTGACAGAATCATGTATTGTATTGGAACTGTGTCTTATTCCATCAAAGTCAATGGAGATTTATTTGGCAACATCAAGCCTTCAAGAGGGATTCGACAAGGCGATCCCTTGTCTCCTTATGTCTTTATTCTGTGTGCTGAAATTTTATCGACTAACATTTCAAGATTAGAATCACAGGGTCTATTTCAAGGGATATGCATTTCTAGATCAACTCCACCTATATCTCATCTGATGTATGCTGACGATCTTCTCATCATTGCTAGTGGCAAGACAGATCAGACTTATAACTTATTGGAATTGCTCAATCAATATTCTTCTTCAGCTGGACAAAAATTCAACTGGACAAAGTCTATGATTATCCATTCTCCAAGAGTTCAGCCCAATACTATCCGACGACTCACTGCCATCTTCCCATTTCCAGCTACTTCCACACCACCAATATATTTGGGCTCACCAATCCAGTGTGGACATAACTCAAGGGATTTCTATGCACCTTTGCTTGACAGAATTCAAAATAAACTCAAAGGTTTGAAGATGAACACCTTGAATCCAACAGGAAGACTGACCTTGATGAACACTGCACTCACACCTTGTTCCAACCACATCATGCAGGCCACCTTGCTACCAGTTCATGTTCATGACAAGATAGACAAGTTGAAAATAGATTATTTTTAGGGACATGATGAGTCAGTCAGGAAATTGCACACTTTAGGATGGGAAAAACTCACCACAACAAAACAAGAGGGAGGATTGGGAATACGATCAAGTCTAGAAATAAACAAAGCTTTGTTATTCAAGGCTCTATGGAGAATTCAAGAAAATCCAGAGTCTTTATGGGCCACTATATGTCAACATAAATATTTGGATCACAAGCCTATAACTTCAATAGGCAGTAGCATTTGCTCTTCCCCAAGCCCTCTATGGTCTAACCTGAAGGTAATTGCACCTCAACTTCTTGCAGGTTGTTTTAGCAAAATTAATGATGGACATTCAACAGTCATCTGGGACACCAACTGGATTCCACACCATCCATTGCTTTTTTCACCACAACAACCAGCACAATGGAATTTCGTAGCTGAGCTCATTGATCCTCTGTCAAACAATTGGAATTGGGAACGTATTCAACAATTCTTACCTCCATCGGCTTCCATCAAGGTCAGAGCTCTACATCTCCCTACTATTCCAGTGCAAGACACCATACAATGGCATCATTCTTCGACAGGGCAATACACAGTTCGTAGTGGTTACACTATCCTTACAAATGCTTCGTCTTCTCATCCGACTAGTCTACTTACAAATACTGGTTTCGTATGGAATTTGCCATGCCCACCAAAGATTTGGATGTTTATTTGGAAGTCCCTCAACAATGGTATATCAACTCTAGGTTTACTTCATCGAAGAAACATTGCAGCCACTGGTGACTGCCCTAGATGCCACATCCATGCTGAGACACCTGAACACATGTTACTGCATTGCCACTTTACCCATCAGATCTGGTGTGCCTTCTTATATCAGCTTGCTAGCTCAGGCAGATGCTCTACTGCTTCAAATTACTGCCCCCCACCATCTCTAATGGAGTTGTTGCATCCACCACCATCTCTCAACCCAATGACTACAGGTTTTCTTACCTTTGTCTGTTATTTAATATGGGCTATATGGATTGGTCGAAATGCTTTAATTTACCAAAGTACCAACTTGACACCTGCTCAGATCTCTATGGCAGCCATTAAACTTGCTGATGAATTTATACACATACAAGGTGTAGAGATTCCTATTGGTCCAGGAATAAATCTCCCAAGAAGAGCCACTTCAAATCTGAGAACTGCTAGAATCATTTCTGTTAGTTGGCTTTTACCAACTGGACCTTGGATATCCTTGAATACTGATGGGGCGGCTAGAAATAACCCTGGACCGGCAGGTGCTGATGCTATTGTGCGTGACTCTTTTGGGACAGTGTTGGCTGCTTTATCAGTTCCTTTGGGAGAAGCATCAGCACTTGTGGCTGAATGTTGGGCAGTTCTGCTGGGCTTGGATTTGGTAATACCTTCAGTTTATCATTTTCTTCAGGTTGAGTGTGATTCTAAGCTGTTGGTTAACATGTTACAAAGGAAATCCTTGGTTCCTTGGTATCTTATTGACATGGTTAGTGAGATCTTTCGCAAGGTGGCTGCATACAATCATATTAGGATCCGTCATGTTTATAGGGAAGCAAATCAGGCAGCGGATGCTTTGGCTTCGACTGCAGCTCAAGAATCTAATGATATTGGCTACCTAAGTTCTTCCCATTATTGGGATCACTCTTATCCTCAATATTTGCACAATGTAATTGTCTCTGACCGTGAACAACGGCCTCACATGCGTGTAATCTCAGTTCCTTAGTTGTTTAATAAAACAGCCCCAATTTCAACAAAAAAAAAGTTGTTAGTTTTTTGGTACTTTGAGCAAGGGTCTCAGTTTCATAGAATCAAAAAACAAAGGGGTTCGTAACGAGTAAAATATAACCAAGGGTCGCTGTCTAATAGAAGAAGTAAATATTGTGTAAGTCGAAGTGAAAACCCTCGACTTTGTCTAACATACGCATTTTCTTCAGAACCCCTACCTCTCTCTCTTCCCTCCCAACCCAAACAAGACTAGGGTTTTGGGATGTCTTACATGTAAGCTGTCTGTACCCTTTACTTAGTTTAAGGTTTCAATCTATTATTCTGATTGACTTTTACTTGTAATGTTAACTGATTCTGACTTGTTTCTTGAATTTCTCATCAGATCTGATATTGGAATATGAATTCAAAATCTTGAAGCAAAATCTTCTGGTTAGTGATTTTTTATTTTTTCCTTCAGTACTTCGAAAAATTTCTTTTCCATGGCATATTTGGATTCTGCATGTATTTATAAGCTTTTAATGTCTAGAAAACGGATTGATTTTTTTCTTCTTCTCTGTATTTGATTTGTTAAATTAGACATGAGTGTATTCCCATTTGATGTCTAATCGCGATTTTACATCTTTTTACCTCTAGCTACTAGTGTTTACTGTAATTGGTACTGGTCCCGGATTTTTTTTCTTTTTGTCGTTGTTGCTGTTGATAGTGTTAAGTGTTAACCTAGTTGTAAAAGAGGGAAATTTCTAAGCTGGACTTTCAAATGTCAAAATGAAACTCAATATAGTTAATTAACAAGGTATCTGTTTGGTGACAGTTTCATTAAATGTGTTTGCTTTTAGTAAAGTATTACCTTACTATCCTCATCCATAACTTGAATAATTACTAAGATGATATTTGGTGTTCGGTGAGCACACACGTAGTTCATAGGAGTTAGTTGATAATATACTGATGTAGTTCGATAAGTTAATTTGTTTTATTAATTTTTGAGCCATACAAGACGAGGATGTCAGCAAATATATTTACTTATGCAGTTTTTACCTATTTAAGCCTATTATGATAGCGATGGATCATGGATGACTTATTCTCAATGCTGAACTTGTATGAAACTTGTTTGTGTGCAATCTTTCTGATAATTGTGTCATTACTTTTCTGGTTCTGGTATGCAATTGTCTGTCCAAAGAAACTTAACTTAACATGTTATGATATTAGTGGTCTTTCGAGAGTATCTTTATGTGCTACCTCGATAAATTACTTCAATTGTCATTGTGTGTAATCAGTTCAAGAAGCATTGTATCATCCCTGAAATGTATTTGGTTCACTCAATTGCATGTTTATCTATCCTAAGTTAGTTGAAGAAGCTGTAAGACACCTTAGTTGGAGCAAGAATTTGTTCTTTTTTAATTCTGATACTGCTGGTGTATTGGGGGTATTCTTATATATAAGCTTCAAGAACAGATACGAACTATCATCAGTTGCATTAATATTTCATCAACCTTGGTGTATTCAGATATACAAAGAAACTATTGGAGCTCGTACTTATTTTGTTGGAATGCGATGACTGAAAGTGTTCGGAGGCGGAGTTCTAAGTGGGATTTGAAAGAAGATCCCGATCATTTTCCTACAGAAATTAGGCAAGGCAGTGGGTGGTCTGGAAGAGGAGGCGAGTTCGGTCATGAGAAAGAATCTAGATCAGAGTGGAAAGTTTCAAGAAATGAAGGTAATTCTAGATGGTCCTCGTCGTTGGAACCGTCAGCACGAAACAGAGGCATAGAAATTTATGAGTTTGACAAGAGAGATTATAATGATATGTCAAGAACCATGGCGCTCGATGGTGATCGAAGTTACAGCTTGAGTATGTCTCCTGGTCTTGACGGGTGGAGAGAAAAGAATCGGAGTCGTTCTCCCAAGGGTGGTTGGAGCAGGTCGCACAGGTTTATGACTCGACTTGTGTGATTATTTGTCTTTATAAAATTAGTGTTCATTCTCCTGATCATCTTCTAACGCAAAATCCTAATCTTTTGATCTGCAGGAGTAGAAGCAGAAGCAGGAGCAGAAGCCCTCCCCACGGTTTTAGGCGCGACTTGGAGGGATCCAATGGTGGGAGAAGAAGTGGATCACGCATACGCGGTGAGTTTGCAGAAGAGAGGAGTGTTCGTGGTAATAGTCACCGGTTTCTTCATCAGGACATTCAGGACACCTATGAGCATAATGGTAGGAGGCATCCGGGAAGAAGCCCCGGAAGGGGTGGAAGTAAGCATGAGAAGGGTGGAATGAGGAATTCTTACACAGAAGAACAAATGGATCATCCACGGGATAAGATTTCCCGTGGGTATGAGGATGTTTATCATGACGATCCGGAGAAGAGTGAGATACTTAGGAGCAGCAACACACCTTCAAGTCGGCCCTGTATAGATTTTTTGAATGGAAACTGCCGTAAGGGTTCATCTTGCAGATACCCTCATCATGGTGCTCCATCGGATGGCCATGGAATAAGAGTAAGGGACCTTGATAGGAAGGAGACTACTGTATTTTATGGACATGACAATAAGCGTGAATCACAAAGGCTCTGCAAATTTTATGCTGCAGGCTATTGTCGCAATGGGGACAGTTGCAGGTTTTCTCATGAGGGTACATCTCGAGGTAGTCCTGAAGGGAGGTCACGCGATGATAGACGGGGGCGCGATTTGGATCGTGAAAATAGGTCGCAGGGAGGTTCAAAATGGGGTGATAAACAACCGGCACACACAACATATGATGGTCCAGATGCACGGTCAGTTAGCGAGACACTAGTTCATCATTTGGGTGTTGAGAATAGATCTTGGGGAGGTCCGAAGTGGAATGATATTACTGATAACCATAGTTCTGGTAATGAAAAAAGATCAGTCAGAGGTTTAAAGTGGAGTGACAGAGATACTGAGACTGATGAAAAGTCCAATGGTTGGGGGAATGACAATGTTGGTGATAAGATAGGTGTTCTTGATCCAAGGTCTAAGGAGAGGTCTTTCAATAGTCAGCAGAGCCACTTGGATAATTCAAGTAGTACATGGGGAGGTCCATCACGGAATGATAAACCAATAGATTTTACTCCCCACAAATCTCCTCTATGGATAAGTGATAACAATGGTGGAAGCATGGGTTTGGAGGAAACCAAGGGCAGAGGGAAATTTCTTACATCTGAATCAATGATTTCCAATATAGAGCAATACTCTCGTCCCATTAATGACAGTAGGGGGCACAATCAAGATTCACAATCCCACATCACAAACGAGATGTCTCTAAGAATTGGCAAACCAGATATAACACAAGAAGTCTCAGGTCAACCTCTTTCAAGCTTCAATGTAAATGGACAGAGTCAAACAGTAGTGCCTGCTCAGACTTTTAACTTGAATGGTGGAACACAGCTGCCATCCTCAAATCCATTCAGTCGAGCAATTCCCCAACAAGTAGAACCAATAAAAAAACCAGATCTTGTTGATCCAAGATTGATGTTACAGCAGGTAACATCAGGGACTCCTAATGCGCAAAATGTAACTACTGATGAGAAGGTAGCACAGCTAACAAACCTTTCAGCGTCATTGGCTCAGATATTTGGAAATGGTCAGCATCTTCCACAACTGTATGCTGCTCTGAACCCTAGCACTTCAGGTTTGGCGTCTTCACACTCTACAGAGCCAACCCTAGTAATTGCACGGCAACCCCTCATTCAGCTCAATCAAACTACTCAGTGTGAAAAGCAGTATGATCCTATTAATGACAGCATCGACCAGACCAATGTTGCTGGTGGAGGTTCTCAATCCCCTATGAAAAGCATTGTTCCGTCATCTACTATTGCTGATCCTGGTGGAGTTGATCCTCCAAAGATTAGTAATTTGGTGGAAAAAGTAAATGCGAGTATTGAGGTGAAACAGCCTGAGAAAGTCTTGGATAAAAAAGAGGAAACTGTGCAGATAGATGCAGATGGAGACGGTGATGGAGACAATCAGGGGGATGAAGAGGGTAAGAAAAGCAAGGATCCCAAGGGGATGCGAATGTTTAAGTTTGCACTCGTGCAGTTTGTGAAGGAGATTCTGAAGCCCACATGGAAAGAAGGGCAAATGAGCAAGGAGGCTCACAAGACTATAGTGAAGAAGGTGGTTGATAAAGTTAGTAGTACAATTCAGGCTGCTCAGATCCCTCAAACACAGGAGAAAATTGATCAGTATTTGTCTTACTCAAAACCTAAGCTTACCAAACTTGTACAGGTGAGAGCATCATTCATACTATTTTTGAAGAGTCGGTAAATTTTCAATCGAATTTTATTATTCCTAGTTCCTGCTAATTCTATGTTCTCATAAGTAATTCTGTCTTCCTCTTTGTTTGCAGGCATATGTGGAAAAACATTCGAAGACTTAGACATGCTTGAAACTTCTAGTGTTTATAATCTTGTATCAATCAAATGGTTACCCAGCAGATTTGAGTTTTGCTTTGAGATTTTCTTGTACAATTAGTTTTTCTGTCAGCTCCATAATTGGAGCTCATCATATTTAAGTATCTCTCTTGTTTTACTTATATGCTGCTGGTAATCATGTCAGACCTAGTTGCAAATCTCTTGAATGTAGATAAGTTTTGACAATCTTTCTTTGTTATGTACTACGTGCTGAAAAGTTGCAGTCCGAAGAAGGTGGCTGAACTGAGCATTCTTTCTCACGTCTTTTTCTCTTGAATCTGGAAACGTGCTGAACGCTCCTTCTGATGGAGGTTTCTGTTACCTCCTCATCAGGGGATTTTAGGGTATTCCCATGTTCACAGTGTGTCATCATGGTAGGCGGTATGCCAGGGCAATTACATCGGCGCATATGACATATATCCTTCTGTGGTGCAGAAGGTATGTTTTCTCAGCACAGTTTCTTCTCTTATAAACAATAAATCACTTTGCTTAATGATTTCCTTTGTAGTGTTTTCTCTCAAGTCCCCAGTCATTTCCAAAGGTTGTTTAGGACTTGCATTTTCCATTTGTCGTTTAGGTGTCTGATAAAAGGATTATTGTTACCTAATTTATGTGCTATTTTAGTTGCACCTTTGAAGAGATTGTGTGCAAGTATATTTCCTATTGAGTAGCCTTCACTTTCTATCAAGGTACAGAGCCAACGATCCACAGTAGTAGTTTGTTCTAAGACCATATATATTCTTGAAGTGGTATATATCATTTATAAGTTCTAAAAATGGTTTCTACTACTGGATATTAATATGTATCATTGATCTTACAAGTAAATTGATTATTGCGTCAACTCTGATGCACACAGTATTCAGTTATGATGGGCATCTCCTGGATGGATGTATGTTATTGAATCACAGGATCCAATTGAGTGGTTGATTCCCAGGTGAACTTGGTGGATCAAAGCAGTTGGTTACTTTCATATAGTGTTTTGAGGAACAAGGGTTTCTGGCGGCTTCGTTGTGCCTTTGACTACCTTCAACTAGACCTTTTTGGTTTAGAAGAAACTGGCTGCATGCTTGGAGATAAAATTGTTCCTTACAAGAAGTCCCTCTAATTTAGTATCTACAAAAATTATTGATTAGGTGAAACAGTTGGATCTTTAGCCCGATGAGCATCTTGGAGCCATCTAACCTTGGTGTGTGCTAGAAAATAATGTGAAATTTTAGGTTATGTGCTGGACTTTTTAGGGAAGAATGTCGTGATGAGCCAGGAGCACATTACATTGTTGGCTGGTAAGATTGTGATGATAGGAGCTCTGAAACAATGGCTACGCTACAGTGCTGAAGTGTTTCAACAAAACATGACTGTTCCAAATCTGAAGGAGATTCAAGGAGCCTTTGGGACTCGCACTTTTCAGTTGCACCGCAGAATCCAAACTTAAATGAATGCTCCTGAACTGATGCTCTACAACGAACTTCAAGCCCAGCTCAACACCTTGCTTAATGCTCTACCAAGTTGGATTCTTAACACAGCTCTGATTTCAGTTGTGGTCTCCTTTGAGCCATCATAATATCATCACATTCAGAACTGAATGGCAATCAAGATTCCATCTCCACAGAGAGCTTATTTTACCAGGAAACACATCTAGGATGAGCACTAAGTTTTGAATATCGTACTCAGTATGATATTCAATCAGACAATATGAAGCCAGTGAAGATTAGCTTATTGATTGAGCTGATCAGACGAGAGTCAACAAAAGAAAGCTGCTTCGGGGGCTTCAAAAAAGTGAAGCCCCTCAACTTTTACTTCAAATATCTGTGTGAACATTATAAGGGTGTCAAAAAATGGTGAAATGATTAAGTAACCCTTTACACCAATTTACACCCCAATTACAAATTACACCCAGTTATTTTTTTTTTTTTGAAGGTAAAACATATAGAATGATACAGATGAGTGCACATTTGTGTAACAAAAACCAAAATCCAACCATGATACAGTGCATCAGTGCGCGACCATTCCTATGTGTGGCTAGTGTCAGAAGCATAGTCGTAAGGATTAAACTCCAGCAGCAACACCATGAAGAGAACCAAACATGTACTTTCCACCACCAAAGCTGTAATGCAACCACCCATAGAGTGTTGCCAGCTGACCATTTAAAGAAATGGCCTGAGAAATCATGAGCAGAGACCCACATCTGCAGCCTCTGTTCTCCCTTGCGCCGCAAAGGAACACCCAAATAAAACCCAACTCTCTGAACCTGATGGCTTAGTTCCAACTTCAACATATAACTCCTGTAGTTCCATCTTTGACTAAGATAACCTCTAAGTATTTCCAGGACACAGCCGAAAGACCAAAATAAAGCAAAATACAAGAGCAACATAGAGCTGAAAAACTTAAAACAGGTAGGAAACAAAGTACTAAAGTAAACATTTTTTTTTGTTAAATCCCAAAATTGTATTAAAAATCAAAGAGTAACATAAAGAATTACATAAAAGTAGTAACAAGAAAAAAGACATTGTGTCCCAAAAACTTGTAAACTACGGGAAACGAAAATACGGTACATTTGGGAATTCAATAGATGTAAGGAAACTAGGCCTACCCTCGAAAGACTCGACCCTTCCCTCTTGAAGTTCTCCTCCCTTCTTAGCCATCATGTCCGCTGCAAAATTTGCTTCTCTATAGGTGTGCACAAAAATAATTTGTTCATAACACTTCTTAATAGCCATCCATCTGCTGATAAATAACCAAGGAAGATTTCCATTTTGATACGCATAAATAGTCCCCAAGCTGTCTGCGCGAATTCTGATCCTACGATAACCAAACTTGTAAGCCCACTCCATTGCATGCAAAATTGCTAGCACCTCAGCCCAAAAATTAGTCTTTAAACCCAGGCCCATCATCAAAGCACCCAAGACATTTGACTCCACATCTCTAGGCTCTAGCAACCACACCCAGACCAGCTGTACCCGGGTTTCCCAAAGGCAAAGCGGAACCATCACAACATAATTGTAACTCGTCATCATCATGAGCAAGGTAATAACAAGCAAAGGGATCCTTCTTCTTCACTTCTCTATGCTTGACTTTGAAAAACTCCAGCAGCATAACATCTTCCACTGTATTATACATACAACCCTGCAATCTTGAAGAAAACTCATGTATCAGCTGAAAAATACGTAACTTAAACTGATGGACTGACATTCTTTGTTGATCATAAACTATCCTGTTTCGATGCTTCCACAGCTCCGTTCTAACCACCATAATAGTCAGCAGCCATAAATCCTTCACCATCCTACTCCGATTTCCAGCTTGACCATAGCATACAGACAGCCCATAAGTTGGCTGAATTCCAAAGACCTGACGTATCCATTCCCAAATTTCAGAAGCAAAAGGACAGTTCCAAAGCAGATGCTCCAGGTTTTCCTCTGCCCTCTTGCAGACACAGCAACGACTAACCATTGGAATCTTAAATCGTTTGCTGATGACGTCCATTGTAGCGCAAACACCCCGTTCAATCTTCCAGTTTTGAGCAGCTACAACCGGATGTATTTCTTTCCTCCATAGTAGCCTTGCACACTCCATAGGTTGATAGCGTTTTCTGATGAGTTCTCTGGCAGATTTTACCGAGAAAAAACCCTTGTCGTCTGGCATCCACACTATCTTATCTCTCCCACCAGTTGGTGTGGGTAACTGATCCAAGTGAATACCTGCATGATATAAGATGTTAGAAATGTTGTTTGGGACAACCCATAGGCCCTCCACAAGCAAGTCACCAACTCGAGCCACAAAACTAGACTGTTCATAGTCTGGAATATTGTACAATTCCGCCAGACTTGACTGACCACACCAAGTATCAAAAAATAACGATGTAGCTCTCCCATCTCCAATGATTGAGGCAGTATTTTTGTCTACCACCTTATGAACCATGCGCAATCCAGGGAGGATGGAAGACTTAGTGTAATAGTCTATAAAAGCTCCATTCTTCTTCAAAAACTTTGCCCGTAAAAATTTCGCCCAAAATTTATCAGAATTGCGTATATTCCACCATAATTTCATCAACATAGCCTTGTTCATGGTTCTCATTCTTGTTAGTCCTAGGCCTCCTTCCTTATATGGACAGCAAATCTTGTCATATGCCACAATCAAGGATTTACTCACCAAAGAATCCCCTGTCCAAATAAAATTTGCAATTGCCTTTTCACATTGACGAACAAACTTCAAAGGCCACTTGTAAACAGCCATATTGTGTACTAAAGTAAACAACCAGACACTGAAAGAAACTAACATCACATACTAAGCTATAACCATAAGACACAACAGTCTGACACTGTACTAAGTAGGATTGAAGTACACACACTACTAATATATATAAGGAGAAAACACAACCACACAACCCAATAGTCAGAAGAAAACCCATCCCCTAACCAGAAACTGAAACACCCTTGTGAAACCTGGTGTTAATTCCTACACGCGACTCCGTTATATGAAACCCCACCAAAAAGCATCCAAAAAGCGATAGCCAGAAACCTGAAAAAGTAATCCCAACCAAAAAATTGGTAGTGGCTATAGGTGAATGGGCATGGTCAATGAAGCCTATATTCTTCTTAAGGTGTAGTCCAGATAACTGGATCTGAAGAACAAAGATAACGAATTGGCCAAAATCTAAATTCCACATCCACCAAAAGGCCGAAAATTCATATAATATCGTCCATGTTGTCTTCCCACAGTGACGAAAGAACCAGTAACCAACCCAGGACTGGAAATGATGATATGTGGTCACCCATTTAATATACCCATCCCATGGTATATCTCTAAAAAAGGATGCCGACGGAACTAAGTCAGCATAGTTAAAAGAAGGGAAGTGAGGGTTTTGGTGTAGGGGATGGGAAAGTGGTAGCTTGGACGAAGTTCTAAAGAAGCTAGGGATTACAGGCGTGGGTGAAGGTGGACCAGGTAGTGATACGAGTGGTGTTTGATGCCTAATGCAGGGGAGTGGTAAGGTGGTGGTGGTGGGGGGAATGATGATGATGAGAAAGAACGAAGGTTCGCAGTAGAAATCATAAACATGAGAATCTGAATGAGATGATTGTAATTTCCTCATGTTGATCAGTTTCTTCTTCTTTTTTTTCTTCTGAGTTCCCATCTTCCATGAGATAGTAGAAATAATAATCAGCCGGTGATGATTTCCCCAAGTATGAGATTCAATGGTGTTAAAAACCCGGGTTTGTAGTCTACAAAAACTAATTCCCATAAGATAAAGACCGCCAAAAACAGAATAGGGGTCTGATATTGGTAAGAAAAGGTGGGAAATTGTAAACCTATAACAGATCGACGTAGAATTGGGTTCAAGGAGATGCCCCAAATCAGTAAAAACCCTTGTCTAGATCTGCGCAACCGGCTAATCAAATCTTTGATTTCGAAAAATGAGAACGAAAACTTTGTCCTATGTAGATTGGAAGGAGTATGAACTATTGACTTAAAACCCAATCCTAAAAAGAAACGATTGTTAGTTGATTGAGAATTGGAGCTAAAGCAGAAGAAGCAGGGTGACAGAGTGGTGGTAGGCTGATGAATTGAGAAGTTGTGTTCATGAGACAAGAGATAAGGACTAAGGTAGAAAGCAACATCCCTAGAGTAATATCATTTCTAAATCCTATGTGTGAACATCTCATAATATCCGAACCAAAAAAAAGCTCAGCAGCCAATTGTATGACACCCAATGAAATAATGTTAATGCAGAAATTTTGAGAGTCATTAGGGTAAAGAGTACAAGCTGCTAGAAACGCCTTGTTGACCAGGCGAAGACCCATTATCCATATGGCTTTCACAAAGTCCCAGTGTTTGAACAGGATAGAGTTGGTTTTTGGGTTATTTAATACCTTACCACGTGGAAGATTAATGTTAGCCCTGGTGAGTGACTGGCGCAAAGACAACTCGACAGATATAAAAACTGGATGGGACAAAAGGAGGAAATTTATGTTTGTGACACATCGAGACAAAGCAGGGTCCATACATGAAGTTAAAGTGCGAGTTGTGGCACGTGTAAGACACGTAGCAGGCTTCTGTGTAGACAGGAAGCGTAAGCCCTTTGTTGTTGTTGTTTGAATTGGCGAGTTCCCCCAAATGAATCCAGTGAGCCAAGGTGAGTCAAAGCAGAGGAAGAGTCGAAAGACAACCAGAAGATAATGAAAGTTGGTGAAATGTGGTGGTCGTCCATTATTCCAAATCCAGAGCCATTGATCTGTCCGAGATTGACGTGGTTTGATAATTAACAGACGAAAACGAAGAGCTCTATCTTGCAGAGAAAAGAATAGACACCAAATCTTCCCTGTGGTAACAAAATCATGAATCAGCCGGTGATATTCATCCCATGTATGAAATCCAAACATGAACTGTTGTAGGTTACTGAATTTAATCCCCAGAAGAAGATGAATACCAAAACCATTGAGGGGTTCCGATATTACCATTAGGTTGCATAATAGAGGAGAATAAAGTAAACCTATTGTAGATCGACATAAAAGAGGATCCAAGAAGTTGGTCGTAATCAGTATGTATGGATGAGTAGATCTAAATAATCGGCTATTGAATCCTTTGATTTTTATTATTGAGAGCCAAAAAACTGTTCCCTGTAATGTGTATGAAGTATGAGACGACGACAAAATATTCAATCCTAAAGCGAACAGACTGGTATTTGATTGGGAATTAGGATTCAAGCGAGTAATTGAAAAGATCGATTTGAAAAGTTCCTGGACACCTTCCAAATCCGCAATATCTTCTTCCATCTTTCGGTTCGTCGTTGATTTCAAGTTCAGAGAATATGGGTTTTTTCCGGACGAAAGAGACTTTTCCTCTTTAAAGAAAATGATATAAGTTCTATTGATGTTGCTTCTAGTGACCGTGAACATCATACAAAGGTAGATCTAAAAAGTTAGGAGAGAAAACAAACCCTAACTAAATACTTAGTTCATAAACAGGAAATAGAAGAGAATAGGAAATATAGTGTAGATTGAAGAGAGATTAGAGATTACCCACCCAGATCTGCTCCAAAAGGAGAGATCTGGGCAGGAAGAGGATCAGTGGGATAGAGTTTCTGTTATCGGAGCGGAGAGTCGAAAATTGAATGCTGCTGTTGGTGCTCTATGCTAAAGATATTTGTGAAGTCTTTGTCGTATAGGATCTGGAAGCACGTTACACCCAACTAATGAAGAAAGCTAAGAAGAAAATGAAACTTGAAGATGATGAAGACGGTGGTGGTGGTGGAAAAATACTTAATATTCCACAAAAAAAATAAAAAAATAATCAAACTTTAAAAATCAAAACATCAAAATATTTCCCTCTCCTCTCCTGCTCCCCCTTTCTCCACCATTTTTGATTTTTTAATTTTCGTTTTTTTTTTATCATGGATGCAACCAACAATGGTGGAGCAATGGAGCACCTAAGGTAAGTATTGGAAACTTCACTCCATGAAAATCAAAATTCGTGAACCAGAAGAACTTACGGCTGCAATCTAAAGAACTTCTAGCCGTAAATTAAGGAAGCCATTAAAGCTTCAGATCCAAGACGTAAGTCCACATTAGAGGCTGTAACTTACTTACGGCTAATACCGATACTTTACTTAGCAGCCGTAAATTCATCGTAAATCAAAAAAAATTGTGTCGTAAGGTTAGTGGCCGTAAGTACAAATTAGGAGCTGTAAGTGTAGTTACGGCTACCTATGTATGTGGCTTACTAGCCATACATGTAGTTACATCTACATACATATTTGAGTAGCCGTAAGTTATAATTGACATTAAGATTCGCTGCATATCTGTTCAGCATAACTTGTGGCATTAAGATTCGCTGCATATAGTTAACCACTTACAACTACTAAGTGGTTACAGGAGAATTACTGATTGTGTCTCCGAAAATGTTATGTTTCGACGTGAAAGTACTTCAATCCAGGGTTTTGAAAAGTAATTTTCTTAACCAGGGTCGAAATTTGTTCACAACTCGAATCTCGGGGAAATTTAATAGGTGTGTTTAATCTCGAAGAAGGTTCATAAGTATGTTTTTGTTTCATTCAGTGAACGAAATCATAATTCTTTTTCGGAATTCAACGTTGATTTTGAGTTTTCAAATTGGAAGCGAATATCTAAAATTCAGTCTCAACTTTACAACCAAAAAAGTAACAAAAATTCAATAAACTTATTTGATCCTAATTTTATACGCCCATTACGGACTGTATATAGTAACGACGATAATTCTATGTAAACAGAACTGAAATACATAAGTTAACCACTTACGGATACTAAGCCAAATATGTATGTAGCCGTAACTAAACTTACGGCTCCTAATTTGTACTTACGGCCACTAACCTTGCGACACAATTTTTTTTGATCTACGATGAACTTACGGCTGCTAAGAAAAGTATCGAAATCAGCCGTAAGTAAGTTACGACCACTAAAGTGGACTTACGTTTTGCATCTAAAGCTTTAATGGCTTTGGGGAAGGAATTTACTGTTTTTTGCTGGGACTATAAAAAATGTAATACAAGTAAAAGGAATTTAGTTTTTCTTGGATCTTTTAACAGCTTATCCAAGACCAATATTATTATTCATATTGGTGGTGGTGGTGGGCGGCGTTAGTTGTTGGTGGTGGATTTTAGGAAAGGAGGGATAGAGAAAGGTGAGAAAGTGAAAAAATGTTGGTAGCGGCGGCGGCGGCGGCGATGGTGGTGGAGGCGGCGGTGGAGGCGGCGGTAATGGTGTAATACCATGACTTAATTATTTTGATTCTCAATTTAATTAAGTTAATTTAATCATGTGTTAACTAATTAAACACTAAACATAATGGGCAAATTTAGTATTAAAAACTTATTTACATAGGGGGAGAGCCAAAATGCTATTGGGAGACCAATTATTGAGGGCTTCACTTTTCTTGAAGCCCCTAAATCAGCTTTCCAATAAAATGATAGGCACACCTTTGAATTTCCTCCTATCAGGTGGCCTTTAGGGTCCTGACATACCCCTATTTTATCAGCAAACCCTGCCAGATTATAAGAAACTGGTAGCCGTAAAACAGATGAACTTCAGTATTACTGCTTCTCTCACACTTCGCTTGTTTATCCCTTGTTTTAGAAGGCTGATATAGGGGCATCAAGAAAACTGATGCCCTTCAAGTTTGGTCTCCACATAGCCATTTGGCTGCCCACTATGTAAAATATTTTTATAATGGCTAACTTGTCCATGTTGAATTAGACATTAAAAATGATTTAATTAACTAAACTAATTAAGATTAGTTTAATTTTGGAAAATCAAAAAAAAAAAAAAATGTTTTTTTCCTGCCTCAAATCTTTAAGAAAAACACAGAAAAGTGGAAGATTTGATTATTTTTTTTCTCCCAGAGGCGACTTACGGCTAGAATTACAAGCTGTAACCAGCACTTGCGGTTTGTGTGGTGGCCTAATCATTCAGCTGTAGATCAAGGTTACGGCTGAGTGTTCTTCATAAACAAGCCGTAAGTCATGGTTACGACTTGTGAATTTGTAAGAGTAAATAGACTTAGAGATTTTGTATGTATGCACCACTTACGGCTACAAGAAAAAAGGTTACGTCTTGGGAGTAACTTACGGCTGCTATTCTTATCAGCCGAAAGTCTAGACTTACGGCTGGTGGTGCCCAGGTTACGACTAAATGTTCTCCATTTTACAGTCGTAACTAAGGTTTACGGCTCATAAGGTGCACTTTCAGTGAGCCGTAAGTGGTTATGGTTCACGTTTTTTTATTTGATTTGTGTGAATGTGATCTAGTTTAAGCACCAACATCAAAATAAACGAGTGGGTTTCGATTCTTATCTTTGGTACTCCATTGTTCCACCAGCGTTGGTTGCATCCATTGATAAAAAAAAATTGAAAATGAAAAAATATGGAGGAAAATGGTTGCTAGAGAGAGAGGAAGAAGGGGTGAGATGATTTTGGGTTTTCTGATGTAGAGGAGAAAGATTTTTGATTTTTGAAGTAATATTGAAGGGGTCGTCAATTCTTGTTTTAAGCCTTCCACGAAGAAAAACCCAAGCAATGAAAGCCCGCTTGGAGCAAAACCACAAAATTTCCTCCCACTGGGGGATAGACAAACCCCTATGGGCCCTGTCCCTTTAAACCTCTACCTCAAGTAGTTTAGAGAAAAAAATATATGTGCCGTTTTAGGGGCTGCACGTTTTTTGTTGGGGCTTCAGTCCCAAACAAAATAAGGTCATCAAAACCCAAAACCAAAAACCCCTTATAAAATGGACAGTTTTACCCTTTACATTAAGTTTAGTGTTATGGTGCGTTTGGATGCAGAATTTTAGAGAGGGGATTCATGGGACCAAGGGATTTGGTAGAATTATAAATCCCTTGGCCCGTTTGTTTGCCAAAATCCCTTGTATTCATGTTTCCCCTAGGAAACACTTTCCTAGCAAATCCTCCAAATCGAGTAACACCTCCCCCCCCCCCTGTTATTTGCTTGGAAACTTTCCAAGGGATTTGTGGCCCCATCAAAACAGAGCATTTGTGTAAATCCTAGGTTTGCCAAACAGTACATGGAATTTCAAACAAAGGATCTGACAGTTTCCAGGGATTTTTTCTTGAGTTACCAAACGCGCCAGGTATTTACATAAATCCCGGGTTTTATAATCCCCTGGAATTATAAATCCCCTGGAAACGTAAATTCTGCATCCAAACGCGCCAGAAGTGTTTGATTATCATTAGATTAGTGGTAATCATGATATCATAATCTATATAGTTAAGGTAATAAAAATTTTGGAGAGAGAAATTCATTTTGTTTCAGAGTTGATTGGGAGAGAAAGAAGGAGAGGAAAAAAAAACCCAACACCATTTCCACCACCACCTCCGCTACCACCACCACCACCACCACCACCACCACTAACGTTGTAAATCCCTTGGTAATAAGTTGTAACATATATTACTCCATCTATGCGGATGAGGTACTCATTATGAACAAAACTCATCATTTATATCATGTTTTTATTACATATTTAGGTTAAAATCGAAGAACTGGGTTTATTTTGGCATTTGCAAAAAAAATTACGCCTTGGTTTTCGAAGCGAATTGAGCCGTAAATTAGTAGTTACGCCTCAATCAATCAAGGTTACGCCTTAGTTTTAGAATTTACGCCCCGGTATAACAAGGCGTAAGTTTTGGTTTACAAAAAAATTGGTTACAGAAGAAATTTACGCCTCAGTTGGTTATTTACGCCTCAATTGGTCTACTTACGGATTGGTTTCTGTGAGCAAAATTATGGGGCGTAAAACTTTTTTTTTTTTGGCGTAAAACATATTTTTGGGGCGTAAAACTTTTTTTGGCGTAAATTTTTGGGGCGTAAAACATATTTTTGGGGGCGTAAAACATATTTTTAAGGCGTAAAATATATTTTTGGGGCGTAAATTTTATTTTTGAGGCGTAAAACATATTTTTGGGGCGTAAAACATAATTTTGAGGCGTAAAACATATTTTTGGGGCGAAGAACTTTTTTTTTTGGGCGTTTTTTTTTTTTTTTTGTGGTGGTTGTCAGCAGTTATTTTTTGTGGTGGTGGCGGCAGTTATTTTTGGTGATGGTGTTAGTGGTGGTGGCAGTTGTAGTAGGTGGTGGGGGTGGTAAAAAGTATAGAGAAGAAAATTATATAGAAAGGTAGGGTTTTAATCTAATCCTAAATCTGTAAGGGTAACTTAGACTTTTCTCACATATTTAGACATCCCTTATAACATCATTTGGATGGTTTTAGTGTTTTGAAGCCCCAACAAAAAACGTGCAGCCCCAAAAACAGCACATAAAAAATATAGTGGAGACTTTCGCAAGTGTCCAATTGAGATCGAGTGTTTTGACAATTTGTCTATTTCTATAGTGGCAACAAATTTACGCTAATCCATTACACTGACAGGGTGTTTGTTTTTCACTGATCCGACGTCTGAATCTGACTTGGCCACTGCTCGGCTCGAGTCAGATGTCAAACTGTTTTTTTCTTATTTTGAGTCTGATCTGACTCGGCCAGTAACTCGGACCCATTTGAGTTAGTGATTAACACATCACTGACTCGAAAAATGGCAAAAATATGAGTCAGTTGAGTCAAATCTGACTCAAAAAACAAACATATCGAGTCAAATCTGACTCAAAAAACAAACATATCGAGTCACACCCAGTCGAATCAGTTAAGTCGAGTCGGATCCAGCCAAATCAGTCCCAGTAAAAAAACAAACAAACATGATGTGACTCATGTGGGTGCCATATTTCATATGTACCCTAAAGGCCAGCGCAACACTCTAAGAGCACATGAGACGCAACAGATGGAGTGTCCTCCACTGTCCATAGAATAAGTAGGCGGGGAGATTAGCCTCCGCTCCCTATGTAAGTCTGTTCGCATAACGGGTCTCTACCTATCCGCACAGTGGAAGGAGAGAAGTTTCACCGACATAGTGTGTACATGTATCGTTTAGCTAAGTACTATTGGATCACTGGGGGGAGTGTCCTCAGTGATCTCTATAAATACGAGGCCTCCTACCCTTAGAGCAAGCACTATGGTGCCATAAACACGATTTGACAAAAAAAAAACAACTACCATGGCCTTAGCCGGAAAGAGACGGAAACTCAGGTTCCGCAGAAAATTGGGACGGGCAGATTTTCTTTTGGCGGAAACTGAGTTTCCGCAAGGTCTATCTTCGATTGATTGGTCCGAGGTTATCGACAAACAAGATTTGTCCAAGTCACTTCTCTTTTTGTCCAAGTCACTTCCTTTTTTCTTTGTGAGTATCGGGAATATCCCCATTCATAGGTCCGAGATCCACATTTATGAACTAAAAGGGCCGAATGATCAACTCTGCAATCAGTTGTTAGAATCAATAGGAGTTCAAATCGTTCATTTGAATAAATTGAAACCCTTCTTAGATAATCGTGATACTTCCCAAAAATCGAAATTCTTGATCAACGGAGGAACAATATTACCGTTTTTATTCAATAAGATACCAAAGTGGATGATTGACTCATTTCATACTAGAAATAATCGCAGAAAGACTTTGATAACACCAATTCCTATTTCTCAATGATATTCCACGATCAAGACAGTTGGCTAAATCCCGTGAAACCATTTCATAGAAGTTCATTGATCTCTTCTTTTTATAAAGCAAGTCGACTTCGATTCTTGAATCATCCACATCACTTCTGGTTCGATTATAACAAAATATTCCCTTATTATGTGGAAAAGGCCCGTATCAATAATTATGATCTTACGTATGGACAATTCCTCAATATCTTGTTCATTCGCAACAAAATTTTGACTATTGACTTTGGGGAAACTCAGTTTCCGTAAAGAATCAGTTTTCATACAGAAAACTGGGTAGTTCGCGCCTTTACTTTTCCTACCTAAACTCACCAATATATTTCCCCTCTATATAGTTCAGACCTAAACTTTTTATCAAAAAAAAGAAGAAGAAAAGTTCAGACCTAAACTCATACGTTTTTCTGCAATTCATATTGGATGCTTATAGTGTTAAGCAGATAAATTAAGCAATTGGTTTTAGTTTTTTTGATTTGATCCTAGAAACTTAGGTACAGAGTCATATAATATCTTGTTGTAAATGACTTGTAAACCTTCTTCGTCAATTTTTTACTGAGAAACATGCTTCTTCAAGGGAGTTATGCGTAATTATGGCATGGATGGCCAACATGTTAGTTATTTTTTATCTAAAAAAATTTTTTTTTTTTTTTTTTTTTTTTTTGAAAAAATAGCGGTTGGAATTGACGCTTCAGAGAAACTAGTTGTTGGGATTGGATGGCTAAGATGAGAGGTGTAGAAGTGGTGTGAAAAAAAAAGTCAAACAGAAATATAAATGATGCGGAAATTGAGTTTCCACAGAAAATCAGACAGAAACTGAGTTTCCGTATCATTTCTATATCTCTATTGCCTGCTACATTTGTGTAGCAGGTAATAGAGATATAGATGAAAATCCCTGGATTATAGGGAAATTCTTAACCATAGTGGTTACCCATCTCCATATTCTAGGGATTTCTCTATAATCTATGAACCATAGTGCTTGCTCTTAGAAGGGGGATCAGTAAGCATTCATATCAATAAGAGAGAGAGAGAGAGTACTATCCATATTGTCTTCCATCACATGTGTTCTAGTTACTTCGGTGTGTTGTGTGGTATTTCCAGCACAACTCACTTTGAAGCAGCGTCCTGCTCCCCGTAACCCTTGCTCTTAAGCCGAGAACAACGATGGCCACAAACAATGGCCTTGAAATGGGTCCGACAAAACGGGAAAAAAAATGTTGCTACAAATTTTTTTTTCCTGAATTGTAAAGGTTATATTAAAGTTGGACCGAAGCCCACTACCTATAAGCCCAGGTATCTAGGCAAAAAAATAAAGAAAAACCCCCTACTCCGATGCAGACGAGTTTCAATCTCAGGTCGTCGGTGTCATCACCTAACGACTCTACCACTGTACTACAATGACATCTGCAATGTTGCTGCAGTTAATGCCGACCCACAAAGAAGAATATTTAAGTCGTAACATGTCAAGTTGCAGTACATTTTTTTTTGAAGGGTAAGCCTGCATTTTATTTATATAGTAGAGTATTACAACCAAGGTTGAGGTACATCAAAAAACCAAAACCAACATTGTACAACCAGAGAACCTTAGCTAGAATACTCCTAATTGCAACTAGTGTGGATAACAAAGTCCGAAGATGCAAGTTCCAGAGAGCGAACTACAAAAGAAGCCAAGTTACCTCTGCCCACCACCAATGATGTATTGCAGGCATCCATAAGATGCTGCCAGCTCACCATCCACAAGAATGGTCGAAAGAAAAACCTTTAATACAAACCCATTGTTGCAGACTGTGTTCTCCTTTGTACCACAAAGGAAATCCCAAAAAACCCGTAACTCCATCTACATAAAAACTCGGCTTGAACTTCATAGTAGCTCTCTGCAACACCATCGTAGACTTAAGTAAAGAACAAAGGCTAGCCGGACACACTGTACTAAGTAGGACTGAAACACACACACCAAAACTACAACATAACTACTATTTTCTCCCCAAACCAAATGCATTGAACCTGAAATGTTAATCCCAATAGACAAGCTAGAAATGGTTCTAGCCGACACGTGTATTATTTGTGTAGAGATCTCAATCCAGGTGGCCACCCCATAATCGAAACCTGTCAGAAACAGAATGGTGGCAAGAAAATATCGTGAGTTCTCTATTGTTATCAGAACACATCTCCACGTCCCAATTGTTGTAATCCAACTGTCAATGCATATTACATAATCAAACTCAGCCCAGGCCAACTCGGTTTCCTGAGTCAGAAAGGAATAGGTGTTGTTGGATAACCTTAGACCGGTGAGTAATCCGATGAACTCACCTAACTGATTCGGCAAAAAGAAAGCAAAGTGTTGATGCTTTAGAGAAAAAACCACCAACGGAGTAACTTCAACCAACTGAAGCAAAGAAAACTTAGTTTCCACCATGCAACAACATAAATCCCTAGAGACAAATTCCCAAATCCGAAATTCCCCAGATCACAAAATTGAAAATCATTGTTGTAGTGAAGGTTATCTTCTTCTCTAAGATGTAGGTTAGCTAACAAAGAGGATAGATTAATATTGCGTATTACAGAAATAAAATCACCCAAAATTAAATTTGAGGTGTTACCATATAAAAAAACCCAAATAGTTATCCCTATGTGAACCAAGAACCAACCAAACAAGATCCGGTATAGCTCCCATGGAGTAGAACTCTCCCATGAATTATTATGACCAAAGTGAGCTTGAACTTGGAATACCTTAACATACCCAGGCGGCAGAACGAAGCTGGAGGGGGTGGTTTTGGTGACGGGAATAAGTTGTTTTAGAGATGGTAAACAGGGTGAGTGGGGGTAGTGTTAAGAGTGAAGGAGTAAGGTTGTTAAAGGACGATGAAGGGGTGGTGGTGGGAATATGGACGGTGATGACCAAAAACAAACTAGTTAGGGAGCCAAGACACAAAAACATTCGAAAAACAAGTGATCAAGAAACTGACCTTTTAACAAACACCTAGAGGTCAGTTAACCAACCTAGATCTAAGTTTTTCCCTCCTTGTTGTTGAACTGTTAGTCTTTTTTCTTTTTCTTCTTCTTCATACTTGCCATCAAAAGAATTCTGGTATTGATTTAAAGATGAAAAAAGAGATGAAGGTGAAGATGTAGAAAGGAATCAGAGTGGACTGAAATTCGCCTAGGGTCCTTCGAGCCTCATGATCGGCTTTGGAATTGTCCTACCCCTTTTATTTGTAACCAGCTGCCATACTCTTTTCTTTTAATTTCAAGTTGTAGTACATGTTGTAGTGTTGTATATATGTATGTAAGCCATACAGTAGAGGTTATATATATATTTTTTTTGCTCGGTAAAGAAAGAGGGGGCGAGTTAAAATTTTATCAGGTGCTGCGAAACAATTTCAAACCTAACCCCGTGTATTTGACTATTAAAATAAAGGGTACCCTAAAATAAAACTGCAAGAAGAAAAGACATACTACTGCACGCACCGCGTACTTGTGCCTGACAAGTGTCGATGTATTTATTTTTGATCCCCGAATAATTATGAACTGTCCAAAGTCATGGTCTGAAAGGCAAGAAGCCTATTGGTCAACGAATATTGCATACCTGCATTGTCAAACGACATTGTTATTTTTTTTTTTTTTTTTTTATAAACTTTGTCAAACGACTTGCTGAGACTTTGATCTCATCTAAGTTTGGTTCATAAGATATTTCCGAGAAGTTTCAGGCTGATTCGAAAGTCGAAAAGCCTATGCCAAATAGTATTCATTTTTGAAAGGACCTCTTTGATTTTGAGAAAGACAAAGACAACCAAAATTACAAGATTGCGGGGGAACGGGATTTGTCCCCCCCTCCACCCCCAAGGCAAAATTTTTTTTGTCTTATATGGGGAAATGGAGGGGGGACAAATCCCGTCCCCCCATTAGCAATGCTGCAAAATTACAAGGTCGTTTAGTCAAGTCATATATTTTTTTGTTTTGTTATGAATAGTCAGGTCATACTTATCGGCCAAAGCACTGTGTATTGTACTGTACAAAAACCAAGCTGAAGAAATTATTCAGAAATGATAGACTAACCGACATTTTAGCCAACCCTTTAGCACTCCCTTCGATGACTTTGTGACTGATACTTTGGAATTAGTAGCGGGCTGATGAGAAAGATAACACCATTGGATCTTGGTGGCTAAATTGTGAGCTAAAGTGTGGGTCAGTAATCATTCAAAGAAAATGCCGGTATTGAATGTTTAGAAGGACTAGAATGCTACTCTTTCTTCTTCTTTTAAATGTGAATGCTACTCTTTCTAGTCTGTACTATGTTTAAGTGTAATTGAATTAAATGAAATTACTCGATTGAGGTAACAGTGATGATAGCAAAGTACTACTAAAAGGAGAATTATTATAGAGGAAGGATCCCCTCACACTATTTCACACTTTCAGCACCATTTTATTTATAAAATTTAAACGCTATTGGATTTAAAGCTAAAAAATTTAGGATATGTTCATCTCACGCAACTCTACATTTCTACTAAAAATGTGCATTTTTTGAATTGCTAAACTCACTATCTACCAATTTTAATTTCAACCGTCGAGAACTCATTGATTTTCAATGACTGGTTTTCAAAGTAACAAATGGTGGTGTTATACGTCTTGGAATGTGCTAATTTTTTGTGGGAATATAGAGCTTTGTGAGAGGAACATATCCTAAAAATATTAGCTTCAAAACTGTTTGCGTTTAAATTTATAGAATAAATGGTGTCGAAAGTGTAAAATAGTGTGATACTAAGAGTGTGAGTGGAACCTCCCTCTTTATACGAAGAGGAATTTGAATTTGGTGAAAAAGGAAGCATCACAAACATCTTGCACAAGGAAGGGGCAGAACTGATGCTCCATCCGAATGTCAAATCAATCAATTTAGAAAATCAAAATTTGTTTAAATCGTTGACTCAAGTCAAACCTTTTGACTAACATTCTTTTCCATTTCCTTTTGTTAGAAAATTTTTGGTCTTTAGAATCTCGTAATAATGACATCAATTGTTCAAATACTCTAGCGCCAAATTACACACGCTTTAATCTACTGCAGGATTGCTCATTCCTCGGCCCAGTTAATTTTGTAATGAGGTTCTTCTCCCTTTCCGTGTAT
>JAJJMA010052560.1:0-10213 GCA_023529015.1 Papaver nudicaule | reverse complement strand
TTTTATTGAGTCCATAATACTCTAGTTTCCTAATCAAGTTCGGAAATTTGACAGCTCACGTATTTCTTTGATGCGTGATTTTTACAGCCCAATCCGTGAACAATTAGGGGGTGCTTCCTTCACGAGATATTTTACTCTGTGAGTCCTCTATAACATACTAAAAATTCGGAATTTTATCTAAAATAGGCTGGCCTGGGCGATTTAATGAATGGATAACATGCAAGCTGTTCAGAAATCCGAAAATAACATAAATGTTATGGCTTATCTCTTTACGCCTATGCCTAACTTCTTAATAAGATTATTATGCCATGCAACATGGCTTATTATAATTGTTGTGGCCTATCTTTAGGTTTTGAATTGGCAATGCTTATGCATTCTTGATGATGGCTACGCCGTGATAGCATCATTCGTCTGTTTTTCCTGATTATGGACTTGCTTCTATAAATCAGTGCTATAATTCTTAATCATGGCTCATGGCTATGATTCATATTATTTTGGACAATCATATGTCTTTATTATTCAGGGAATTGGTGCATTACATGCCACAAACCAATTTCCCTTATTTATGGCAAGTCGAAAGTCGTATTTATTTGATTATTGCCACAGAGAGTTGCTGAAATCCTCTCAGTCTAATTGGCGATTGCATAGCTCAATCCTTAGACTTATCTTATCTAAATGGCGGTTGCTAGCTCAACCCTTAGATGACTTATCTTATCTTATCTAAATGGCGGTTGCTAGCTCAACCCTTAGATTTATCTCATTGGTTTAAATGGCGATTGCCCGGCTCAATCCTTAAACCAAATCTCAAAGAGATATTCAAAGCTTATCGCTTAAATCTCTATCTTATCGCAAAGTCCTAAGTTTACCAGTAATTGGTACGACTTGCACTAGTCAACTTTGACTTAACAAATAACAAATATTTAACAAATCTTACGAGAATCAAGATTTAGTTACATGGGGGGATATTCTTTAGGGTTTTGGTTTGGCGGTCTACGGCACGTGTGATTGCAACGGCACAATCACTTAACGGGAAAGAAAACTAAGTCGTGCGAACGTTGCTGAGAAGATGGGATAAGGTAGTGGGCGGTTCATTCTTCCCTAATATTAGGCGCAAGACTTGCCCCACTTACTCCACACTCCCACTCTTCCACTTCTTCCACTTCTTACGAGATCAGTTGAGAATATATTGCTATAAATAGGTCACTCGACCAGTTTTGGAAATCATCTCATCCAAGAACAGATAAGTTCAACAAGTTCAGTGCAAGTATAATCAAGTCTATCTTATCGATAATTGATTAACTCTTCTCACTCAGCATTCAATATCTAGTGAGAACTGAATATCCATCCTTATCTAGCAATTTAATCTCAACATCACAGAAAATCATAGCAATTCTCTGATCTTATCTTTCTCTGCTTCCCTCCCTAAACCAACCCTATATCCTCTTCTTGTAACTGAAGCAATACTCGAACGGCCATTTCTTGGTTTAGGCGAGTCTTGTTCGATCTTGACCTCTCGAATTCCACTACAATCTTTTATTACATTATCACACTTCATACTTTACCCCTCAGATTCTCTTTATTGTTTTACACCTAAAACAACTGTTTTGTTCAGCCGTATGCATGTTCGTGATCTTTTCAGGAAATTCAGATTGCGACCTCCTTTTTATCGTAACGGTACGAGTGATCCTAATGCGTCGTTAGAGTCTGACAAGGAATTAGTTTCTGCCCAGGTGGTTCAGGATATAGTAACACAGTTGTTGGAAGAGAAAGCTGGTGTTGAAGAAGTTGAGGAAGAGTATAATGGAGATGTTATTGTTGATGATGATTGTGAGGATGAGGACATGGGAGAGGAGGACAATTTTGTGGAGGAATATGGGGGCGAGCAGCCAGTTGTAGAAGAAAAGGTGGTGGATGTGCATACAACGGAGGGCGAGAAGCCAAAAGAAGGAGATGGTGGTGTTTTGGAGAAAGAGAAAGGGAACCAAAGTGAAAATGTTTACACCGAGGAGTCGACTAAGGAATCTTCGAAGGATTCTGTCGAAACTTCTGGTAATGAAGATGGTAGAGGTGCCGAAGATGATGATCAAGTTGTTAAAACTGGTGCCGAACGTGCTCCCAAAGTTTTCGATGCTGGTGCTAAGGGGGGCACTGAATCTATTAATCAGGTTGTTATACATGACGCCGAGGATGTCCCCAAAATAGATGATACCGAAGAAGGTTGTTGAAGATACCGCATAAGAGATGCTACATTCCGTCTGTTATCTTTTTGTACTTTTGCCCTTCTTGTCTGTGTTACAGATGGTTTGCATTTCTTTATGTTGGGTTTCTTGTTTCCTTGTAAATTATGTACTATGGAGCGTTTTTTTTCTCCTTTTTTTCGTAATGAAGCTTGTTTGTTCGTAACTTATTTTTCTTTGGTATTTTATGTACTGTTTATCGAGCAACTCGTGATCAAGCACGAAGTTTACCTTACAATATTCTAAGCTCCTAAGGTTACTCAAGGCGCAACTCTGGGGCTTACTTCGATGTGGGAGATAGTAAACCAAGCTAGTGGGGGCTTACAGATCAATCTTCCCAAAGGATTTTAGTTACTTGCCTGTTTTAAAGCAAACACTGGCTATCGAGGCCATAGGTACCCGTTTTGCCTCAGTATATTGGGTGGATATCGAGGATACTAGGTATCTTCTGAGAGAACATGGTGGTGTTCTGATAATCCATTTATCCCAAGTAAAGTAGGAAACTTATGGTGGGTAGATGCTATGCTTTGCCTCGATAATAAAGTAGCACAATGGGGGAGTGTCGTTCAAGGCTGAAGATTAGACATGGTATTATTCTCCTATCGCGGCCTAGAATTCAACCCATTTGTTCTCGGTAGCCCCTCCTCGAGGCTGTGTTTTGATTTTTTTAGTGGAGGTCCCTTGGCTGCGTAACCTGCTTACCCTTCCCATGAATGTAAGTAGATTAGCTGCCTCGGGGTTCCATCTACCTCTAAAGGTGGATGTTAATCGTCCCCTCGACGCCTCAAAAGAGAGGTCCTTGTGGTCGTATGGTAGTGGGTTCAAATGCATCATTGGCTTATATAGCTTAGGTGCAAAGTACCCACCGCTAACGGGGTATCTTGTGGGTAGAGGACTGTGCCATATAGCTCGTAGGGCCCTTGCGACTTATATGAACATCAGCTATGTGCCTGCTATTCGAGGACTTTCTATTTTTGGCTTCTGGGCCTTGGCGTTACAGCCTTTTAATTTCATTGCGTCAAGGCACTAGGGGAGATGTGGCATCATGGCCTGTTTGATTTCATGGTGTCAAAGCCTTAGGAGATGTGCCTAATCAGGTAGGACTTTTGAGTCGAAGGACAGTCTTTACGATTGAAGATAATTCTTTATTCGAGGGTACATAGCGAGGTACAATATTTTTATGTATAATATTTTCTTATATACTTAACATTCCATGCATTGCCGAGCCCCATTTTCTCATCGATTAACTTGTATGCGCCTTTTCCTGCTACTTGCTTTACTTTGAAAGGCCCTTCCCATTGGTTCTAGTTTCCCTGCATTTCCTTTTTGGTAAGGTGGGATTTCTCGTAGCACCAGCTCGCCTGGTTAGAATTCCCTTTCGATGACTTTTTTGTTGTATCCTTGAGCTAGTCCCTGCTGATAGTTGATGATGTGTTGCCAAGCGTCCTCCCTGGCTTCTTCGAGGTCATCTAGCTTGGCGTATATTAAATCAGCTGTGAGGTTTTGCTCCCATGACTTGTATTTATCTGTTGGTATCATGATTTCGGTGGGGAGCACTGCCTTTGTCCCATATGTTAGATGAAACAGAGTCATTCCTGCTGCAGACCTTCGAGATGTTCGAAATGCCCATATTACTTTGTGCAAGTGCTCACACCATTGTTTTTTGTGGTGCATGACTCTTTTTTTCAAGTTGTCTCCTATTGTCTTATTTGTTGCCTCTGCCTGGCCGTTACTTTGCGAATATATTGGAGTCTAAGTTCCTAGTCTTACGTTGTATTGGTTTAGTAATTCTCTAACGTCAGCGCTTAGGAATTCTTGAGCATTATCCGAGACTATTTCAGCAGGGAGCCCAAAACGACAAAACATGTTCTCCCAAAAGAAGGTGAACACCTCTCTTCCCTGTTCCTAGAATGAATGGGCCGACAATGTCTACCCCCCATTTGGCGAAGGGCCATGGGCTTAGTACTGAATTTAAGTTTGTTGCTGGCGCATGAATTCTCTTGCCGAATCTTTGGCAAGGGTCGCACCTTCGAGATATGTCTTTTGCATCGTTCTGCATGTATGGCCAATAATACCCTTGAGCCTTGGTTCTCTGAGCGAGGGCCCTTGCCCCACTATGAGTTCCTGCTTCACCGTTGTGTAGTTCTGTCATTAGTGCAACACCGTCTATTCGATGAACGCATCTTAGCAGTGGACCCAAGAATGACCGTCGGTATAAAACTCCATCTAAGATTTTATAATTTGCTGATATACTTATTACTTTATGTGCTTCGAGCGAGTTGCTTGGCAATTCCTTGGTCTCTAAGTATTTTCTTATGGGTATTCTCCAATCTTCGTTGTCATCCTGGATTGTCATTACTTGTTCGTCCCTTACGTCTGTTATGGATGACTTCTTCACCCTTCATATTTTGACAGAGATGACGCCTTGGTCCGTCGTTTTTGAGGCAATAAATGCCAGAGCGTCTGCATGCCTGTTATCCTTCCTGCGTATGTGTCGAATTTTTAAATGTGGGATCTTCGCCATTAATCTCCTTGTTAATTTCTTGTATTTTGATAATGAATCATTTGATTGGTAGCTGCCATCAAGTTGTCGCACTACAAGTTGAGAGTCTATAGTTATCCGTGCTTCTTAGATTTCCATTTCTATCATATATTTTAAAGTGTGGATCATTGCCTCATATTCCTTTTCGTTATTTGTTGCTTCGAACTCCAATCAGAGTGCATATACTGTCCGCTTCCCTTCTGGCGAAGTGAATACTATTCCAACTCCTCGACCATCGCCATTTACCGACCCATCGATGAATACTTCCCAACGCCGAGGATGACATTGCTCTAGGATATCCGGTGGTCCCTCTTCGTCCTCGATCCCCAGTATTGGCTCTTCTTCGTAATCTTCTTCGATTGGAAATTCGGCTAAGAAGTCAGCGATGATTTGTGATTTTAATGACGTTCGAATTTCGTAAACCACGTTGTATTGGCATATTTGGGCATTCCACTTGGCAATTCTCCCGGCTGCCTGCATGTTTTTAAGAACCGATTCAATTGGTGTTTTGGTCAGCACAATGATTTTATGAGCCTGGAAGTACGTCCGAAGCTTTTGAGTTGCTACCACCAACGCAAGTATGAGTTGCTCCAGCTTGGTGTAATTTTTCTCGGCCTGAAAGAGTGTCCTGCTAATATAGTATACCGGGTTTTCTTCTCCTCTGGTGTTTACAAGTTCTGCGCTGATGGCATCCGAGTTGGCAGCAATGTAGAGTCTCAAATCTTCATCCTTCTCCGGACATTGTAGGAATGGCAAGCGTGCTAAGTAATTTTTGATTCCTTGGAATGCAGTCTCTCTTTCATCTGTCCAGACAAATTTTTCCCCCTTTTTTCAGAATGTTGAAGAAGTTTTTGCATCTGTCCGAGGATCGAGCAATGAATCTGCTAAGGGCTGCTAGTCTTCCGTTTAGTGCTTGTACGTCTTTTATGGTTGTGGGTGATGGAATTTCTCGGATTGCCTGCACTTTCGACGGATCTGCCTCGATGCCAGTCTTGGTGACGACGTAACCTAAGAACTTTCCCGAGGTAACTCCGAAGATACATTTTGCTGGATTGATTTTCATGTTGATTTGGCGCATCTTCTCCAGTATCTCTCGGAGATCACCCACGTGAGTTTCTGCCTTCTTGCTTTTTACTAACATGTCGTCGTATGCTTCCACAGTCTTCTTCAGACAGGGGCGAAAGATATTCTCCATTGCTTTCTGATATGTAGCACCGGCATTCTTTAGTCCGAACGACATTCTTGTGTAAGAGTATAACCCGTTGGATGTTAAAAATGTCGTGTGTTTTTTATCTTCTTCTGCTAGAGGAATTTGATTATAACCAGAGTAGTCGTCCATGAAGCTTAATAATTTATGGCATGCTGTTGCATCCACCATTTGGTCTATGCTTGGGAGTGGGTGTGGATCCTTGGGACATGCCTTGTTCAAATTGCTGAAATCGATGCAGATTCACACTCCCTTATTTTTCTTCGGAACGATGACCATATGCGAGATCCAATCTGCATATTGTATTCTCTTGATAATTCATGTGGCACTCATCTTGCTGAGCTCGGATTCCACTGCCTCCAGGTACACATCTGCTAGCTTTCTTGGTCTCTGCTTGAATGGTCGTACCGAAGGATTTATATCTAAATGGTGACATGCTAAGCTTGGGTCAATTCCCGACATCTCGCTCATCCTCCAGGAGAATACATCCGCATATTCCTTTGGTAAGCTTTCCAACTCCGCACGCTGTTCCTGTCCCATTAATGTTCCAATTTTCATGATTTTCGGTTCCTCGCTAGTTCCGATATTCATATCCTCGGTAGGTTCCGTCAGGGTAAAGTTTGGTGTTTCCTCGTTCATTGCACTGGGATCCTTCGGAGCTTCCTTCGTAATTGCCCCACTGTCTCCTTTGATTACTTGATTGATTTCCTTGTCGATCATCTCCGCCTTTTTGCTTGTACTTCTCCTTTCGATTGCGCCTTGCATATCTTCGTTGTTCGATGTCCTTCTCGTGGCATGCTTGCGACTCCATGATTTCGCCCTTGATTTCACCTATACCCGTAGGAGTTGGGAATCTGAGTTTTGGTGTAGTGTAGAAGGTACCCCCAAGATCCCGTGCATCCATGGTCGTCCCAAGATAGCGTTACAAGGTGACTCGATGTCTAGGATGCAAAATGTGGTTTGCAACTTCATCGAGCTTACGTAAATTGGTAATGAGACGTCTCCCTTCGGCTTCGAAGATCTGTTGAATCTGTAGATTGTGTAGTCTGACGCCATCAGCGGTATGTTTTTGAAGAATTTCCTGTATGCCATTCCGAAGAGGATGTCGACAGAACTCCCTGGATCAACCAATATCTTTGACAATGACTCTCCGTTTGCGCTTGTTGTTATCACTAGGGGGTGTTTCTCGGGCCATCCTCGGGAAGATCGTGTGTTGAGTAGAATATCGTTTCCAACTGCCATGGCTCGAATTTCCTTGCTTCTGCTACTATCATTATTTCTTTCCCGTCTCCATCTCTTTTGTGGATCCTTCCCGTTATGTTGCTTCGTGAGCTGATGCTTTTCCTCGAATGAACCACCGAGTTGCAATGAGTGCTCTGGAGTGAAGTTCCATCTTGTGATTCCATCTTGACGAGCTTCTTCGGCATCCTTTTTTCGTGAAAGCGACCTTGCAAAATTGCAGTTGAAAAGTGAGGTCCACAATGTGTCCTAGTGGTCTGACATGTAAGATACCTCTAATTGTACTAGGCCCTTTCTGTGTCATATATGGTTATTTTGGTTATTTCCTTTTTTGACAAACCTTTTTTGTACTGTTTTGGTAATAACTTATCGGAGAAATGCGTTTCGTGCTTGATTACATCTATGTGTTTCAAAGCTTAGACTCCTTGAAGAAACATCGATCTTATCATATTAATGATTTGCTCAAAAAACCCTTAAGCGTGCTAAAGCTTTTAAAATCTTTAGACACCCAAGGTAGTGGAGCTTATAATAAATATAAAGTTTAAAAGAAATCCTGAGAACCCTAGAAAATCTTTCCCCAAAGAATTTGAAAACCATAAAATCACAGGCAAACCCTAAGTTGTTTTAATCAGTCCCTGTTTCTAGCGCCAAACTGTGTGAGTATAAAATCTGCATAGGTACTTCATACTCGACATCCATTAGATCTATAAGTCTAATCTATGGTATTAGTTGCATTAAACGATATCGATATGATTACTACGAAGACAATAACAGTATTGAGATTAACAAACATTAGTAATTAACATGATAACAAATAACATAACAAGAACTTGGATTTCTCTGAATATCAGTACATGGAAATGATGCTTAGAGGCATAAGGAGATACTAACCTAATCTCTATCACACACCTTAAGGTTACACCAAAATTCCAACCCTTACAATGGACCTCGAGCTCGCCTTATATAGGCCGAGTCGAAAGTGGATTACAGCTAATATGACAAACTACTCAATCGTAGAGATATCAGAGTCTGTCGAGTAAATCGGTGTCTTCGGGATGCCCTCCCGAAGCTCATTTCAGTATCCTCGCATCCTTCTCCTCGAACTACTTATTCTACTACTTCGAACCTTCCTTTCCGAGCTTTTACTTTGTGATACTTTTCTGGCTGTCATCCATCCAGAGCACGCCTTCCCAGGTATTCGATCGTGACAACTCACTAGAGTTGATGGTGGTTTTTGGCGAGGAGGTCACAAGAGTAATTTTGCATCAATTTCTAGCATCCTGGAATAGCTCGAGACAATGTATGAATTTATTTTACAATAGGGTGTAGATGGTGAAAAATGAGAGAGGGACAAGATTGTAAAAGCACTCTCTAAACATGCCTAACCCAGAGGCAATGGCCTATTCAGGCACATCTCCATAGCTCAGAATTCAACCCGTTCTACGAGCTGAATAAACTCTCTATGAGTTCTCTCTTATAACCCCCGGTAAAGAGGATGATATCATAGTGCAGTATTGATAATCTCACCAACACATTAAACCCATTAATCTGCTTCATGTCGACATCGCCTCGAATTCCTCGGCATCAGAACCAGATCACTATATGGTACACGGTGAAGAGTTAACAGAGATGTATCCTCATGGATTTCCTCTTTATGCGACTCAACATTCGAGCCTTAATGAAAACCTCAGGAATATCGAAGTTCTAGGCCTGTCCAGAACTCCCTGAGAAGCATACAACAGCCTAGCTAAACAGGCTTAAACAGACCTCATCCCAAACTCAGGATGGTCTAACATACCATGGATAAACACGCCATGACTTCAAGTATGTTGTAGCGTAAACACGCACATCATAACCAAGGCATAGCCAGCACACACCAGCTGCAACAAAGTTGACCTTGGCCAAATGCCAAAGTCATAGCGCCGTATAGCATGGCACCACGAACCATGAGCCATGGCGCCATAATAACGGGGCTAGCTCTAAAGCGCTTTACAAGTTAGCCTTGGTCAAAAGCCAAGGCCGTGGCGCCATGAACCATGGCGCCACAATGAGTTGGCATTGGCCAAAGGCCAAGGCCGTGGCGCCATGAGTCATGGCACCATGAATAACAGGGCTAGCGCTACAGCGCTTTACAAGTTAGCCTTGGCGCCATGAATAACGGGTTAGCGCTAAAGCGCTTTGGAGGTTAGCCTTGGCCAAAGGCCAAGGCCGTAGCCCCTTGGGCTATAGCGCCACAAGCCAATGGCGCTATGAACTCCTGGCCTTGGCCAATAGCCAAGGCCACTCCTATACTCTTGTCTTGGAGGCACCACACTCAGTTGGTCACAATTAGTCATATGACTCTACTCAGACTCAACTCAACTTAACTACGCAATATCTGAGTATCACTCGAGACATCAAAACATCACACGGGGGGATAACTTTAGGGGTATTGGTCTGGCGGTCTACGACAGTTGAAAGAAACTGATAGAGATAGTGGACAGTTACGAGAAGATGGCGCGAGTGGACATGTTCTACACAACTCAGGCAGTTACGGAAACCAACCCATGTCCTTCACTCCTCCACTCTTCCACGACTTCCACCTTCTCTGTCTAGGGATCAGGGTGAGTTCAAAAACTATAAATAGAGGCCTCCTCTATCTTCCAAGGCAGGAACATCTTCCAGAAACAACCAGATATTCAAAACACCTGAATAAACCAGAGCCTCAGAAGTAAAAACGCCTGAGCAACCCAACACACTTCTAGCCTTGGAGATTTCCAGTCACTCTCACGACGGAAATCTTGAACTCTTATACCCAAAACACATCCTCAACCTGATCTCATGTTTCTTCGTTGTTTCTCTCCCTAGATCAACCTCTATCCTCTCTGTGACCGAAGCAAGACGTGAACGACCATTGACTTGGTTTAGGCTCGTCTTGTTCGACTTTGATCTCGAACACTACGAAAGTACCCAGAGACGGTGCATTGTTTTTCCAGGTAAAAACATAGG
>JAJJMA010052557.1:0-30523 GCA_023529015.1 Papaver nudicaule | reverse complement strand
TTCCCAGCCAATTCAGAAATTGTGTCGGTACAAAGTTGATGGTCCTCCACAATCTTCTTTCGCCTTTCTAGCTCGCCCTCCAGCTGTTTGACTCGCTCTGAGAAGAATAGAATAAGAAGTCAGAATTGAGACAAAGGAAAAGACACAGCGAAAGGCACCCTAGAAATCTACCTTCTAGATCGCTCACGTGCCTATAAGCACCAGTTTGGGCTTCTCTAAGGAGATTTAGATGGGACTCAAATTTAGTATTGGTGGATGAGCCAGAAACGCTTGCCACTTGCTGAAGTTGAGACATCAGTTGGTTATTGAGTTGTATAACCCTATCGCCATGGATTTTGGCAAAGTCTTTCCACCTTTGAATTTCTTGCTGGGCGGAATCTCTCTCTGAAATTGCAAGATTTAAGCGAGAGACAAGTTTGTCAGCCCTTGTTTTCTCCCCTTGGAATAAAGAACTCGCCCTCATATGATCCACCATGGCAGTCTCCTTTCGCTTGTTATTAAATTCTGCTAGACGGCGAGCGTTATCACGTTCACTCTCAATCCACTTCAAATCGGCTTGGGTGGCTTTGAGAAGATTATCAAGGTTAACATTAAGTTCGCTAACATAATCTAACTCTCGGCGATACCACTTAATAGTCTTAGCCTGGCCAAACAGCAAATCACACTGCCTAGCGTTAGCATTCGCCAAGTTATCAATCTCGGTTTCAACTCAATTCAGTTGGGCATCAGAATGCTGTTGGCAACCTTAGAATGGGCAAGATCTAAGGGTTTCGGCGAAAGTCTAAAGCAGGAAGAAAAATTCATAAAACAACCAAGGACCAAAGGGAGCTTACCTTGCAAACCATTACGCTCGTCCATGCTCTTAGCGTTCGCTTTACGCCATCCCTCATCAGCCTCTTCCTTCTCTTTCATTTGGCGATTAAGGATTTTGTTCTCACGATTCAAAAAGTCGATTTTATCGCTCTGTGCTTCGAAGGTGTCAATAAGGCTAAGGCAATGTTGAAACCCCTGAGGCAGAAAGAAAAGAAGTCAGTAAAACAAAGCATATGTGCATGAAGAATGAAGTATCAAGAAGAATAATCACCGCGGCGGCCATAGTGAAATGCTCTTGGGGAGTCAAGTCATGAGCCACAGAGGATAAATCCCTCGTACGGGCAAAGCCAGTTGTAGAATACTTCAACATAGCTTCATAATAAAGGGAATTCAGACTACCCTTTTCCTCCAGCGAAAGTAATTTAGAGAAAGAGTCAGCAAGTCTGTTAACCACTTCGCCAGTAGCACCCCTTCTTGGGAATCTGGGAGGTCTATCGCCGGGAGGCATCTTGTGCAAGTCTGTGAGAGCAGCGAAAGAAGAACCTGGAGCTCCAATTTCACCAACATGACTGGTAAGAGCTGTATTGGTAGTATGGGTTTGCTGGAGGTTAGTAACATCCTCGCCAAGATTAGTGATAGAGACCCCAGATTCTTGCTCAAGCTGAGTCTTCACAGGTTATGAGTCAGTCATCACTGTATCGCCATCCTTCTCCTCTGAGATGGTTTCCAAGTTATCAGATGTAGCCTTTCTTCCTTTAAGATGAATGGACAACTTCTTAGAAGAAGATTTTGTTGAAACCGGAGTTATACGCCTTGGACGAGTGGAAGCTGACTGAGGCAACATTGCAGCAGGTTGCTGAGGCAAGGTCTCACTAACGTTAGCGGATGGTTCGCCTTGAGGATTCTCGGCGGAGGGAGTTGCCTTGAGCTTTTTTAGTGTTTGGCGGAGTTCTTCTTCAGGAGTCAAGGCGGGAGCATCCTGCGAATATGACGCCACAACTATCAGATCTTGAAACAAACAGAGGCAAATATAGATATATATTTTAAAAATATATACAAATATATTTTTAAAAAAAGCAAGACTTAATGTGTTTGTTACCGGATCTTCCGTTGTGATTTTCTAAGACAACCCAAAGACAATATAGATATATATTCCAAGGAAGAAAAATTGCTCGCTACCAGATTTGCAGACTCCCCAGCTTTGGTTTCTGATGATTTTCTCTTCTTGGTGGTGCTAGATTTCTTGACGGCGGAGGGCAATAGCATCCAATTGCCATTTGGATCCATATGAATTTTCCCATCCGTATCACGATATAATTTCTCCTCATCCCAATTCACTTGGAGGAAATCATGATCTTTGAAGCGCTTATGTTCTTCAGGAAAATCCAGTCGCTTGATCGTCTTTTCTTTGTCACACCACCCTAGCAGCCAAGGACCTTCTAACAAGCAAGGTAGATTGGACCAGCCGCCTTCAGTAGACTTCCTCGCCGTAGTGACACCCGAAGCTTCTTTGATGTTCACAGCACCAAGCATGACCTCCTTTGGCTTTAAGTTTTTCTTGGCAACAAAGCGATAAGCCCAGGGTTCACCCCTTATCGCCGAAGGAAGAACATCATATTGTTTTAGGAAATTCTCAACAGTATATGATTCAGGAGGGAACCGCCCTTCCTCGAACAAGTCTGGATAGTTGGTCTGGTTACTACGGCGAAGCTTCCACTCCACCAAAATGCGAATAGCATTCGCCGTAAGTTGAAAGGGACTTTTCTTTATCGCCAGGAATAGATCACACATGAATGTGTCGGCGGGATCATACAATGGGAATAGATTCACCTTCCCAGCCTTGAGTGTGCCGTAAGCAGTCACCGCCTTCTCAGCGTGTTGACCAGTCATGCGAAGATCTTCTAGAGTAGTAGGAGTTGAAGCCTTTTTCAAGCTTTTAAAGTGATTCAGCGTCAAGGGTTCAATGAAGATTCCGTCGTAGGCGCAGTACTCAGACCATTGTTTCCAGGATGGTCGTGATGGAACTTTAGTAACGATAGGAGATTTTGGAGAGTTAGTATCAGCAGAAGGTGAACCAACCACTTGAGCGGCAGATCTTGCAGGGCGAGAAGAAGTTTGAGCAGTAGAAGCCATTAGCACGGAATAGAGGACGGAAGTAATTACAGGGAAGATGGCGGTAAACCGGAGCAACCAGGGTAGCCGGAAAAGATGAACGGACAGAGCTAAAAACGTTTGAAGAAAATTAAAGCAAGAGATTAATACAAGGAAAGGTTGTGGAAGGAAGATTAAGGAAAAATCAGAAAGGATAGTTAGGTTTTGAAGTTTGGTAAGCCTGATTCAAGTAGAAGAGTAGCAGTAGCAGTAAGGGGTTAGGGTTTAGAAGAAAGAAGAAGAGAAAGGGCTCTGAAAAAGTCGAAAATGGAGAAGAAAGTAAGTGAGGAAGAAAGAGAAGACACCTATTTATAGGATAAAAAGAAGAAGATCAACCGACTCGAGCGGTTACAGGTAATAAAGTAAAATCACCGCATGAAGGACGTGTGGTGTAACTGAAACAGTAGTGGAGAACGAGGGCGTAACTGAAGCATAAGTGGAGAACGTGGACGCGGCATTTTCGGCGAGTCAAGAAAAAATTTCACCCCCGGCGATCAAAGATCTTGGAGATGAAAGAGGCAAAATGTAAGGGTAGAAAATGCCTTTGCCTAATAATAGCATACTAAGGACGAAGATGTACCAGCGAGATAGCTCATGGGAAGTATGGAATCACTAGTAGAAGCTTTGGGCGAAGTACTCCAAGACAGGATGTACCAGCGAGACATGCAGAAGGAGCTGGCGAGCAAAGTAACATCAGCGAGAGTAAGGGCATCACAGCGGAGGTAGTTGAGAAGTGGTTGAGCATTTATTACTCGTCAGAACGGATAGATTGTCAGAGTTGACTTGTTGACTCGGTGGGAACCTCGTCAGCAATCCTTATCCTTAGGAAGACTTGGCCGCCAAGACTGAATAGGTGAAATACTACCTCGGCGACATAGTGTGTCGGCGAGTAGAGACAAGTTAGCGTCAGATTGTTATTTGTTTGTATTAGTTGTTTCCTACTATGTAATCTTCTATAACTAGCGAGAGAAACCTTTGAGAAAAGGGTTGAACATTTCTTGGTTTGGTCTAGGGAGAGGAAAGGTGACACACTTGCTCTCTATAGCCTTGTGCCGAGATTAGGGTTCTTATTGAGAGATCAGACTTAGAAGATTGTCAAGGTGAGAGAACTGTAATCATGTTTATACTAGTGGAATCCCTTGGATGTAGTCCTCCATTATGAGGGCGAACCAAGTAAAAACCATTGTCAAGTATCTCTAACTCTTAACTCTTTATTATCTTTCATATGTATGATTTGGTGTATGTTTGTGTATGATATTTGGGTGTACAGTCTAAGATCTAACCCTTGGGATTTTAGACTGTTACATTTTGGCGCTAGAAGAGGTTTTGGACTTGTTTTTTCTTTGTTTTTCATCATGATTTGATGTGCTTAACATACTATTGCTCTGTTGTTATGCTTCTTCTTTGAAGTTTTAGTTGTCTTTCTCATGAGTCACACAGTGCTATTTTTGGTAAGGTTTATCGTTGTTTGAAGGGTTTTTAGCTCAGAACTCAGTTTTGCTCATAGTGTTTGTTAAGTACATCACATATTTCTCTTTTGTCACATGAATACAGCAAAAAGCGATCTTCTTGGGTAAGATTAGTTCTATTTTTAGTATGTTTTACTCTATGGCGTAGGATTAATTATAGATCTTGAGGAAAGTATGCTATTTTGGGTATGTTTGGAGAAAATATAGATATATATTATCGGTGATTAGTAGAGTGGGTATCTAAAATACTGATTACCGGTGAATTAGCGAAGTAGTTTCCTTTTGATCGAAAAATCATAGTCTTTCGTGAAGATTTTTGCAGTTTGTTTGAAAATCTCATTTAGTCCTTTCTATCATGATTAGGTCATCATCTGCACAACATGTGATTTGAGACTGCCATTTTTGTCATTTCTTCAGCAACATTCTGAAAAGCTATTCAACTAACTCGTTTGGCATTTACCCACAGTACTAACAGAGCAATACTGTCAGGAAGTGTGTTTGTCTTCTTCTACAGGCCTTTGGCGAATGGGTCCTAGAGGAAGAAGCGGCAAAGCCCCAGCGGGAAGACCTCCACGATACCCTATCCTCCCTACACCAGTGACGTTTCCCAGTAGCCACAACACCAGAAGCAGGGGAGTGGAGCCGGCTGATTTGCCAGATTCCTTGTTGGCAAGTTCATCTCGGCGGTCACTTGTTCAGCGGACATTTCGCCAAGATGAGGTTTTCATGGAAGATATCACTCACTTGGAGAATGCAGGAGCAACACCTGAGCCTAATGCATTACTGCGGAGGGTCGGCAGCGAAATAGAAGCGAGTACCTACGGTGAGCCCATTGATGGTAACCGAGTATCTCAGAGAGCCGTCGGTGAGTCGTCTAATGTCGTGGGTGCAGTTCAGAACACTAGTGCGAGGGGTACAGTAGCAGCAAATGCAATCCCAAGAGCTATCGGCGAAACACCCCAGGAGGCGGAAGAAGCACCAGCAGTCGTCGATGAACCTATCACGGCAGCAGATATTCAGCAGGCCGCTAGTGGAAATGATATGACGGTGGTGCCAGGCACAACCATAACTCGCCCAGTGGTGGTAGCAGATAACACAGGGTCCACTAATACTACAGAAACTTTGCTAAAGCAGATCCTTGAGGTGAATAATCGGCAAGCGGCTCAGATGCAGCTGCAGATGGAAACTGTACTTCAGAGCCACAGGGAGTTGATGGCGGAAAATAGGAAAGTGGCGCAGAGCAGAAGTCATGCATCCCATTCACATACAACTAGTCGTTCAGAAAAAAGTGGAACTAGCACAATGGAAGTCTCATATTCATCAGCGAAATATGACGAGAGAGGCAGAAGGAAGGATGTGTTTAGAAGAGATAGCGAAGAGTATATTGATTCTGGAAGGCGGAGTAAGATAGATAAGGCCATGAAGAAAGAGCTTCGCCGGTTAAAAACCAGGGTGGCGGCCTTAATTGGAACTTCAAAGGAGTCGAAATATAAGGTGGCGCTCTCAGAGGCGAAGAAAACACCTTTCCAAGATTGCATTACCTACGGGTATGTGTCCACGAGGTTCTCCATGCCAAAATTCACATCCACCTTTGATGGAACTGGGGATCCCGCACATCACTTGAGAAGTTATAAGCGAGACTTGGTGGCATGGGTAGGATCAAACCCCATGATGTGTATGGCATTCCCTGCCACACTCAAAGACGAAGCCTTGGCTTGGTTTGACGGGTTGGAGGAAGGAAAAATTAAATCCTTTAGTAAATTGGAAAGCAAATTCTTGCATACATATATTCAGAATAATAGAAGTCGGCCCGGCGTGGAAAGATTTTTTAACATCAAGAAAAGGCCTTCGGAGACTTATAAAAGTTTAATTCAAAGATGGAGAAAGTTGTGCAGCGAAGTAGGAACATCGGTATCTGACAAGGATAAAATAAGAGCATTTATTAGCGCCATGGAGACATCAGACCCAATGTATCAAAAATTATTCTGGGAGGCGCCAAAGGATATGAAAACTTTGAGGGCTATGCAGGATGAATGGGTAAATTATGAAGAAATCCAAGCAGAAGAGCTTCGCTTAAAGAAAGAGAGAGCGAAACATATTCATTCGATCAATAATTATTCTCTGGAGGAGCAAGAAGAAATTAGGAAAGAATGGCAGAAAGCAGAGCAACAGAGGTTGGCACAAATTCCCTCTTCGGCGATTGTAGTACCTGGAGTAGTAAAGCAGCAACAACAAATTACCGCCGAGCAGCATTGGAATTCACAAAAGCGAGAAAATTATGATGGAAGAGATAAGCAAGATAATCGAGGAGGCAACAATGGCAGAGGTGGACGAGATAATCGGCGAAATGGGAATGGTGATAGAAGATACAATGGAGATAACCGAAAATTTGGTAGAGGCAATCAGCAGCCTTTTCAAGACGCTACTTTACCAAAGTTACGTGTTTCTTATACTGATGTATGGGGACAAATTAAGAACTCAAACTGTAGAGATGATATCCGCTACCCTTACAATAGAGGAAATCCCAGAGTCCCGCCAACTAACACTAATTCCTTTCGTCAGTTCCATCAGTTCCACGGCCACACAACTGAAAACTGTACTGGTGTGCAGCAGGAGGTTCACAGATTCATCCGCCTAGGGAAATTCCAAGAATTCCTTGAGTTGTCGCCGCCACCTCCTGTCATGGTTCAACCAATTCAAGTTATTCCAGCTCAAGCTCCAAACGTGTATGAGGTAAAAGTAGAGCGTGACTTGTTGGAGTTTGACTGTTTTTCCAATGTGCATTCAAAGATTACCAGGGATGAGTTCCATGACAATGTTTTATCCAGAGTGCATAAGCTAGATAGAATGGGAAACGAAATTTGTAGCGTCGCTGCTAAGCAAGAACCCCTGCAGGACTGGATGAAAGCTTGTGTAGGATTTTCCGCCGATGAGATACCGCCAGAAGGAAGGAATCATAATAACCCTCTGGTTCTCACTATTCAAATGGGGAAATTCAGATTGCCTAAAGTGCTTATTGATCTGGGCAGTTCGGTGGATATTCTTTTCAATTCTGCATATGAGGCAATGAAAGCGAAAGACACCGAAATCCCTTCGCCGACAGTTTCCTCCTACAATATTTATGGGTTTAATGGGATTGCGTCCAAGCCTAAAGGCGAAATTGAAGTCAAGATTGTGATCTGTGATGAATACTTTTTGAACACTATTCTTTGCATTGTGGATGTTGATTCGCCGTATGTTGCAATCCTTGGAAGACCATGGCTGCACAGCCTAAAGGGAGTACCTTCTTCTTACCATCAACGTCTAAGGTTTCCAACACCTAAAGGAGTCGCCGAGTATGTAGGAGATTTGGCAGTGGCAAAATCTTGCAATACAACAGATATACAAATGCGAGAAAATAGGAAAGCCAGAATTGCAGAGAAGAAGAAACAGGGTAAAGAAGCCTTAAATGAGCAAGAGATTCAAGACTTCATCGCTGACCCCTCCAAGTATGCGCATTAAGTAAACTCAGTAGAAGATATGGCGAAGCCTGAAGGAAAGACCTTATAGCAATTAAAGGAACCATCGCCGATGGGAGAACCCGAATTACATTTTACGGCGGTGGAACCAACTAGAGATATAAACATTGGCGAAGAAAACGATCCGAAAATGGTAAAGATAGGCACTTTGTTAAATGAAGACAAGTCGGCGCTTCAAGCACTACTCGAAGAGTATGTTGACGTCTTCGCTTGGGGCATGAACGAAATGTCAGGCATTGACCCGGCGATAGCATGTCATAAACTAGATATTGATCCAAAGATTAGGCCTTTCAAGCAAAGGATAAGGAAATTAGCTCCCGCTACAAGGAAGCAGTAGAAGCAGAGATTGATAAGATGAGGGCGTCTGGTATCATAAGACCAGTGCAATATCCTCGATGGATAGCCAATATGGTGGTGGTACCTAAGAAGAACAAGGGAGTACGGATCTGCATCGACTTCAGCGACCTCAACCGGGCATGTCCAAAGAATAGTTTCTCGCTGCCAAGTATTGATCAAACAGTAGACGCTACGTCAAGACATGAGTTGCTATCATTTATGGATGGTTACTCAGGGTATAACCAAATACCTTTGGCGGAGGAAGACCAAAAACATACCGCTTTCTTCTCCACCAAAGGATTGTTTTGTTATACTCGGATGCCCTTTGGACTAAAGAACGTCGGCGCCACATACCAAGAGATGGCCCAGAAAATGTTCGAAAAATGGATTGGTAAGACAATGGAGGTGTACGTTGATGATATGCTTGATCACATGCGTCTTACCAAACTAAAGATAAATCCGGCGAAGTGTGTTTTTGGCGTAACTTCAGGAAAATTCCTGGGGTACGTTGTCACCAAGAAAGGTGTAGAAGCTGATCAGGCCAAGATTAAGGCAATCATAGATATGCCTTTGCCAGTAACAGTGAAGGATGTCATGCGACTCAATGGAACTTTGGCGTCGCTAAATAGATTCATCTCAAGATTCTCTAACAAATGCAAATTGTTTTTTCAGCCATTGAAAAAAGGTCAAAAGTTCAACTGGACTGAGGCACATGAAGCTGCCTTTCAAGGTATTAAAAAGTACCTCGCTACTCTTCCAGCGATTCAACCACCTGAGCATGGCGAAGAACTCAGAGTTTATCTCACTGCAACACCTTTCGCCATCAGTGTTGTGCTTGTAAGAACTAAGGGCGGAGAAACGCCTATTTACTATATTAGCAGAACATTGCAAGGAGCAGAAAAAAATTATACCAAAATTGAGCAATTAATCTTGGCGTTAGTTTTCGCATTTCAGCGGTTGCGTCCATACTTCCATGCTCACCCGATTGTCGTTCTAACTAAAACACATATAGAATCAATTCTGCACAGCTCTCAAAGAGTAGGGCGAATCGCTAAATGGAACACGAAAATTGAGCAATTTGGCGTCCAATATGAAATACGTACAGCACAATGGTCTCAAGTTATCGCAGATTTCCTCGCCGACTTTCCAATTGAAGAAGAAGAAGAAATAGAAGACATCCCTTTTTCACTAGACGAACAGGAGAACGAGATGCCAGAACTACTAAAATGTAGCCCTACAGGATGGGAGGTGTATGTTGATGGCTCGTCAAATAAAGAAGGAAAAGGAATAGGAATTGTTTTTACATCGCCAAAAGGGGCCAGAATAGTCCACTCGCTAAGGTTGGAATTTCCAGCGACAAACAATGAGGCGGAATACGAAGCAGTTATTCATGCCATGAGGTTACTTATTGAGATGGACATTAGAGAAAACGTTAGATTGAAAAGTGACTCTCAACTGGTGATTCGGTAAATCTCTGGGCGCTATCAAGCATCAGACCCTTCTCTGCAAAAGTATCTTAAACTTGTTAGGGAGTATGCACAGGAGATTCCTGGTATTAAGTTTCGTTACATCTGCAGAAAGGATAATAGGCACGCTGATGCCTTGGCTTTTATTTCATCTATGGTGACAAATCCTGATATTACTTCAATAGCTATTGAAAGAGTGAAGCAATCTTCGGTGGAAGAACGAGAGCAAAGGGAGGTATTGGCAACAAGCATAGAAGAGTCAGCGGAAACAGATTGGAGAACGCCGATACGGTATTACTTGGATCGTCTTACGCTACCAGGAAAACAGATTTTAGCTCACCAAGTCATTAGCAGATCGGCGAACTATGAGCTTCGAGATGGAATTCTGTACCGCCGGTCATTCTCTGGACCATTGCTGCGATGTGTATCAAGAGAAGAAGGAAAGAAATTACTAGAAGCAATCCATGAAGGAGACTGTGGGAATCACAGTGGCCAAAGAGCTCTGGCATTAAAAGTCAGAATGCAAGGGTACTATTGGCCCTGGATGAATAGTGATGTTAAAGAGCATGCTCGCCGATGCAAGCAATGTCAGTTGTATGGGAGAAGGATTAAAGCACCAGCAACATCATTAAACTCAGTGCTCAGTCCTTGGCCATTCGCCAAGTGGGGCATTGACATAATTGGATCGTTGACTCCAGGCTCAGGACAACGGAAATACATCATTGTGGCGACGGATTATTTTACCAAATGGTGTGAGGCCAAAGCTATCAAAAAGAAGACAGGACAAGAAGTATTCACATTCATTTGGGATAATATATTTTGCAGATTCGGCGTACCGGCGGAAATATGTACTGATAATGGAAAGGAACTTGTTGGCGACAACATTAGAAAATTACTTGCTACTTACAGCGTCAAACTAGGAAAGTCAACTCCATTATACTCTCAGAGTAATGGACAAGCGGAAGCCACCAACAAGACTATTGGAATGAGACTGAAGAAAAGGGTGGAGAAGCATAAAAAAGCATGGTGCGAACATTTACATAATGTTTTGTGGTCTTACAGGACTACTGTCAGAGAAGCAACTGGAGCATCTCCTTTCCTACTTACTTATGGTGCTGAGGCAGTGCTCCCATCTGAAGTAATCCTACCAACTACAAAGCATGAGGCATGGGAGAAGAATCTAAATACCGACTTGATTCTAGCAAAGCTGGATGATTTAGAAGAACAACGGTTGATCGCTCTTACGCACATGGAAAATTATCATCGCCGATTGTCTAGAGAATACAACAAGCGAGTGATCCCAAGAGAATATCAACCTGGCGAGTTGGTACTTCGAGAAATTCCCCCATCCCAACGAAAGGGATGTAGGAAGTTGGAACCAGTATGGGAAGGTCCTTATATAATCAAAAGAGTAGATGGAAGCGGAGCATACGTGCTGATTGATGAACATGGCGTGGAACTAGAACTTCCTTGGAACGCCAAATTCATCAAGAAGTATTATCCTTGAAAGCAGCAATGTAAAAATCTGAAGTCTTGGGCGGGCATAATACCCAAGAAATCTTATTAGCTCATGTAAAACAACAGCGAATAAGATCCGGGGACGTAGGTTTGCTATTATGCGCCGAACCCCGTTAACAAGTCATGGTGTCATTTAAATTTTTCGCTGGGTACTCTAACCACAGCAACATCCAAAGCCTAATGGCTTCGCTAAAATAGTAAAGTCATAATCCAAGAGTATAACACGCTGAGGCAAAAATGCCCACCATCAGGCTACAAAGCCAATCACTGAGGCAAAAGTGCCAAATGTTTACAAGGCTAAAAAGCCATATATTGAGGCAACATGCCATATATACAAAAAACCCTGATCAGGTACCAATAAAAGCATAATGCCACTAATTTATAAAATTAATCAGAGCTAAAGGCTCTCATCCCAGAAACATGAAAAGCTTACTTGCTTCATTGAGTGAATAACCTCCTTGTAATGGTAAGACCGACCCAGGTTAGCTGTAAGGCCAGTCGTGTTACTTGTTGGTCTGTAAGTGTTTCGCAAATAAGACCTTAAGGCGAGAGCCACCGTAGCATCACTACGGAGAGAGCCATTGTGTAGTCAGCCTACTGGGCAACCCAAACAGCTTATAATAGATCGCCGACGGGCACAAGTAATGGTTACGGCTAGGGTGTTAACCTAGGCTCTGCATGAAATTGTTGGTTGTACAAGCACATGACTTCATTCAATGGCAGGTTAAGTCTTTGAAGACAAACGTGAAAATAGTACGCCGAATCAACAAAAGGAAAATCATACATTAATACTGGAAAAGCATAAAAGTTACAGTCTTGTCACGATATTCAAAGTGATGATGATGCAGTTCACTACAATAAGAATAAAAGAAAACTGGCAGAAGTAAAAGAAAATGTTGAAGATTGTAAGAGGCTAGTCTGTTTCGTCCTTTTCTTCATCATTTCCCTTCTCTTTTTCTTTTTCAAATTTTTCTCCTTCGCCACCTTTCCCATCGCTTGTAGTTTCAGCGCTTTGGGCTTCATCTTGTGGTTCATCTCCTTTTGTTTCTTCTTCTTCTTCATCGTCAGGTTGTTCTTCGCTTTCTTCTTCTTCATTCACTTCTTCTTCGCTTTCTTCTTCTTTCGCTTCTTCATCTTCTTCATTCGCTTCTTCCCCGGCATTTTCATCTTCTTCTTCTTCGCCAGACTCAGAGCCTTCGCCATCTTGATCACAATCCACAACCTCGTTCACAGTGGGAGGTTTTGGAGCAATGGCACACTTGGCGGGTATCTTGAGTTTAAGCTTAGGATACTCTGTATTAACAAACTCTTGAACGACGATGAAATCCATCAAAAGCAGTTGTTGGCTATGCTTGGTTGCTTGATCCCTAAGATCTTTCTGAGCCTGGCTCAGGTCAGTTTTGAGCCCATCCTGGATTTTCCCCAGATACTCCACTTTGCTCTCAAGGCCCTCAATGTTCGCCTGGCACTTTTTGTGATCTTGGAGCTGGAAATTCAATTCAGCAATTCGGTTGGGGCATTGACGATGTTGTTCTAAAGCCTGGTTTAGCCTCTCCTCACAGCCATTGTGATGAGCGAGCTTCCCAGCCAATTCAGAAATTGTGTCGGTACAAAGTTGATGGTCCTCCACAATCTTCTTTCGCCTTTCTAGCTCGCCCTCCAGCTGTTTGACTCGCTCTGAGAAGAATAGAATAAGAAGTCAGAATTGAGACAAAGGAAAAGACACAGCGAAAGGCACCCTAGAAATCTACCTTCTAGATCGCTCACGTGCCTATAAGCACCAGTTTGGGCTTCTCTAAGGAGATTTAGATGGGACTCAAATTTAGTATTGGTGGATGAGCCAGAAACGCTTGCCACTTGCTGAAGTTGAGACATCAGTTGGTTATTGAGTTGTATAACCCGATCGCCATGGATTTTGGCAAAGTCTTTCCACCTTTGAATTTCTTGCTGGGCGGAATTTCTCTCTGAAATTGCAAGATTTAAGCGAGAGGCAAGTTTGTCAGCCCTTGTTTTCTCCCCTTGGAATAAAGAACTCGCCCTCATATGATCCACCATGGCAGCACTAGTAAACCCACTATTGTACTAGTGCAGTCTCCTTTCGCTTGTTATTAAATTCTGCTAGACGGCGAGCGTTATCACGTTCACTCTCAATCCACTTCAAATCGGCTTGGGTGGCTTTGAGAAGATTATCAAGCTTAACATTAAGTTCGCTAACATAATCTAACTCTCGGCGATACCACTTAATAGTCTTAACCTGGCCAAACAGCAAATCATACTGCCTAGCGTTAGCATTCGCCAAGTTATCAATCTCGGTTTCAACTCAATTCAGTTGGGCATCAGAATGCTGTTGGCAACCTTAGAATGGGCAAGATCTAAGGGTTTCGGCGAAAGTCTAAAGCAGGAAGAAAAATTCATAAAACAACCAAGGACCAAAGGGAGCTTACCTTGCAAACCATTACGCTCGTCCATGCTCTTAGCGTTCGCTTTACGCCATCCCTCATCAGCCTCTTCCTTCTCTTTCATTTGGCGATTAAGGATTTTGTTCTCACGATTCAAAAAGTCGATTTTATCGCTCTGTGCTTCGAAGGTGTCAATAAGGCTAAGGCAATGTTGAAACCCCTGAGGCAGAAAGAAAAGAAGTCAGTAAAACAAAGCATATGTGCATGAAGAATGAAGTATCAAGAAGAATAATCACCGCGGCGGCCATAGTGAAATGCTCTTGGGGAGTCAAGTCATGAGCCACAGAGGATAAATCCCTCGTACGGGCAAAGCCAGTTGTAGAATACTTCAACATAGCTTCATAATAAAGGGAATTCAGACTACCCTTTTCCTCCAGCGAAAGTAATTTAGAGAAAGAGTCAGCAAGTCTGTTAACCACTTCGCCAGTAGCACCCCTTCTTGGGAATCTGGGAGGTCTATCGCCGGGAGGCATCTTGTGCAAGTCTGCGAGAGCAGCGAAAGAAGAACCTGGAGCTCCAATTTCACCAACAGGACTGGTAAGAGCTGTATTGGTAGTATGGGTTTGCTGGAGGTTAGTAACATCCTCGCCAAGATTAGTGACAGAGACCCCAGATTCTTGCTCAAGCTGAGTCTTCACAGGTTATGAGTCAGTCATCACTGTATCGCCATCCTTCTCCTCTGAGATGGTTTCCAAGTTATCAGATGTAGCCATTCTTCCTTTAAGATGAATGGACAACTTCTTAGAAAGAAGATTTTGTTGAAGCCGGAGTTGTACGCCTTGGACGAGTGGAAGCTGACTGAGGCAACATTGCAGCAGGTTGCTGAGGCAAGGTCTCACTAACGTTAGCGGATGGTTCGCCTTGAGGATTCTCGGCGGAGGGAGTTGCCTTGAGCCTTTTTAGTGTTTGGCGGAGTTCTTCTTCAGGAGTCAAGGCGGGAGCATCCTGCGAATATGACGCCACAACTATCAGATCTTGAAACAAACAGAGGCAAATATAGATATATATTTTAAAAATATATACAAATATATTTTTAAAATAAGCAAGACTTAATGTGTTTGTTACCGGATCTTCCGTTGTGATTTTCTAAGACAACCCAAAGACAATATAGATATATATTCCAAGGAAGAAAAATTGCTCGCTACCAGATTTGCAGACTCCCCAGCTTTGGTTTCTGATGATTTTCTCTTCTTGGTGGTGCTAGATTTCTTGACGGCGGAGGGCAATAGCATCCAATTGCCCTTTGGATCCATATGAATTTTCCCATCCGTATCACGATATAATTTCTCCTCATCCCAATTCACTTGGAGGAAATCATGATCTTTGAAGCGCTTATGTTCTTCAGGAAAATCCAGTCGCTTGATCGTCTTTTCTTTGTCACACCACCCTAGCAGCCAAGGACCTTCTAACAAGCAAGGTAGATTGGACCAGCCGCCTTCAGTAGACTTCCTCGCCGTAGTGACACCCGAAGCTTCTTTGATGTTCACAGCACCAAGCATGACCTCCTTTGGCTTTAAGTTTTTCTTGGCAACAAAGCGATAAGCCCAGGGTTCACCCCTTATCGCCGAAGGAAGAACATCATATTGTTTTAGGAAATTCTCAACAGTATATGATTCAGGAGGGAACCGCCCTTCCTCGAACAAGTATGGATAGTTGGTCTGGTTACTACGGCGAAGCTTCCACTCCACCAAAATGCGAATAGCATTCGCCGTAAGTTGAAAGGGACTTTTCTTTATCGCCAGGAATAGATCACACATGAATGTGTCGGCGGGATCATACAATGGGAATAGATTCACCTTCCCAGCCTTGAGTGTGCCGTAAGCAGTCACCGCCTTCTCAGCGTGTTGACCAGTCATGCGAAGATCTTCTAGAGTAGTAGGAGTTGAAGCCTTTTTCAAGCTTTTAAAGTGATTCAGCGTCAAGGGTTCAATGAAGATTCCGTCGTAGGCGCAGTACTCAGACCATTGTTTCCAGGATGGTCGTGATGGAACTTTAGTAACGATAGGAGATTTTGGAGAGTTAGTATCAGCAGAAGGTGAACCAACCACTTGAGCGGCAGATCTTGCAGGGCGAGAAGAAGTTTGAGCAGTAGAAGCCATTAGCACGGAATAGAGGACGGAAGTAATTACAGGGAAAATGGCGGTAAACCGGAGCAACCAGGGTAGCCGGAAAAGATGAACGGACAGAGCAAAAAACGTTTGAAGAAAATTAAAACAAGAGATTAATACAAGGAAAGGTTGTGGAAGGAAGATTAAGGAAAAATCAGAAAGGATAGTTAGGTTTTGAAGTTTGGTAAGCCTGATTCAGGTAGAAGAGTAGCAGTAGCAGTAAGGGGTTAGGGTTTAGAAGAAAGAAGAAGAGAAAGGGCTCTGGAAAAGTCGAAAATGGAGAAGAAAGTAAGTGAGGAAGAAAGAGAAGACGCCTATTTATAGGATAAAAAGAAGAAGATCAACCGACTCGAGCGGTTACAGGTAATAAAGTAAAATCACTGCATGAAGGACGTGTGGCGTAACTGAAACAGTAGTGGAGAACGTGGGCGTAACTGAAGCATAAGTGGAGAACGTGGACGCGGCATTTTCGGCGAGTCAAGAAAAAATTTCACCCCCGACGATCAAAGATCTTGGAGATGAAAGAGGCAAAATGTAAGGGTAGAAAATGCCTTTGCCTAATAATAGCATACTAAGGACGAAGATGTACCAGCGAGATAGCTCATGGGAAGTATGGAATCACTAGTATAAGCTTTGGGCGAAGTACTCCAAGACAGGATGTACCAGCGAGACATGCAGAAGGAGATGGCGAGCTAAGTAACATCAGCGAGAGTAAGGGCATCACAGCGGAGGTAGTTGAGAAGTGGTTGAGCATTTATTACTCGTCAGAACGGATAGATTGTCAGAGTTGACTTGTTGACTCGGTGGGAACCTCGTCAGCAATCCTTATCCTTAGGAAGACTTGGCCGCCAAGACTGAATAGGTGAAATACTACCTCGGCGACATAGTGTGTCGGCGAGTAGAGACAAGTTAGCGTCAGAATGTTATTTGTTTGTATTAGTTGTTTCCCACTTTGCAATCTTCTATAAATAGCGAGAGAAACCTTTGAGAAAAGGGTTGGACATTTCTTAGTTTGGTCTAGGGAGAGGAAAGGTGACACACTTGATCTCTATAGCCCAGTGCCGAGATTAGGGTTCTTATTGAGAAATCAGACCTAGACGATTGTCAAGGTGAGAGAACTGTAATCATGTTTATACTAGTGGAATCCCTTGGATGTAGTCCTCCATTATGAGGGCGAACCAAGTAAAAACCATTGTCAAGTATCTCTAACTCTTAACTCTTTATTATCTTTCATATGTATGATTTGTTGTATGTTTGTGTATGATATTTGGGTGTACAGTCTAAGATCTAACCCTTGGGATTTTAGACTGTTACAGACACAAAGTGAGATTCAGTTAGAAGGAGTCAAGCTCACAATGGCGAGAATGGCTTATCAACGAGCCAAGGTGAAGGGTTTTCTGGAGGTAAATGGAGTTGATGTGTTTAATCAGCAAACTATTAAAAGTGAGTTACATCAGTTCTACACTTCTCTTTTCATGGCTCATTCAAATATTTCTCCAAGTTTTGATAATATGGAATTCAATACAATTGATGATGTGCAAAGCAACTGGTTGGAGAGACAAATTGATGAGGAATAGGTTTTGAAGACTATCAAAACGTGTGGAAAGAATAAGGCTCCAGGACCAGATAGCTACAATATGGAGTTCTATAAGGCGTGTTGGGAGATCATTAAAGATGACCTTATGGCTGCGGTTAAGGAATTCTTCGAAAAAGGTAGAGTTGATTGGAGACTCAATATGTCTTTTATTAAACTCATTCACAAAAAAAGAAGATTCTTCCACTGTGAGGGATTTCAGACATTTAAGTCTCATTAGTAGCTTCTACAAGATTATTTCTAAGCTTCTAGCAGAGAGATTGAAGGTGGTGATGCACGGTCTTATTTCAAATGCAAAAGGTGCGATCAAGAACAAACATATATTGGATGGTGTTCTGATTGCTAACGAGACAACAGATTAAAACAACATCAACCGGGTATTCCTTGCAAATTAGATATGGAGAAGGCGTTTGACAATGTTAATTGGATTTCACTTTTCTCAATCTTAAAGAAGATTGGATTCGGGGAAAGATGGATTCAATGGATTAGATGGTGTGTTACCGGAACTCAGTTTTCAGTTTTAGTCAACGAGGTTGCTATAGAGAGAATAAGACCCACGAAAGGGATTAGGCAAGGGGATCCCTTGTCTCCTTTTCTTTTTCTTTTAGTAGTGGAAGTTCTCTCAAAAATTCTTAATGATGCTATTAAAGAAGGTAGTATTACTGGGTTTCAAGTTAAGCAATATGGCACAATGGTGTCACATCTTCAATTCGCAGATGATACGTTAATTTTCTTGGATGCGGATCCTACTAAGGTAAGAAAATTATTTGTGATTCTTATGGGTTTTCAAGTGCTCACTCGGGCTCAAGGTTAATTTGGAGAAGAGTACGATGATTAGTATTTGAGCGGATGAAGTGATTAATGACTTAGCCATGGAGTTGGGATGCAGGTGTGAAACAATTCCATTTTCTTATTTGGGTCTACCGATTGGTGCTTCAAGAAGTAATGAAGCAATTTGGGAGGTGGTTGTGGAGAGAATGCAAAGGAAGCTAGCAATTCGGAAGAGTAAATTCTTAAATAAGGCGGGGAGAGTAACTTTGATAAAATCATCTTTGGCAAGTTTTTCGTTATATTACTTATCCATTATTCATATGCCGTATTAAATAGAAAAGAGTTTAAACACAATTATGCGAAGGTTCTTGTGGGAGAGGATGAAGAGAACAAGAAGATGAGTTGGGTAGGATGGGGTAAAATTTGTAGACCAAAGAAGAATGGAGGATTGGGAACTCGTTGTTTGAGAAAGGTTAACAAGAGCCTCTTAGCAAAATGACATTGGAGATACGCCAAGGAGAAGTCAGCTCTTTGGAGACAAATAATTTGCGAAAAGACTAATTATAATCCTGATTTTTTGACTCCAATGAAACCGACATAAATCATTGGTTTAAGTTTCTGGAACAATATTGTTAATCAGAGAAATGACTTCCATTCTTGTGTGGAGTTTCAGATTGGGTCAGGTAATAACATTAACTTCAGACATGATTTATGGACTTCTACTAAATCTTTTGCAGAGAAGTACCCGAGGCTATATAAACTGAGTACAGCGCAAAAAACAATGGTGGCAGAGGCTATAGTGGGTAACTAGAATCGAGGTTCAGAAGGAGTTTAATGCTGCAGAAGCAATTGACCTGTTAGTGCTTCAACATGACCTTCAAAATGTCATTTTAGACAATGAGAAGCACGATTGTTTGAAGGGAGACTTCACGGTAAAAGGAATGTACATCAAGCTGGTGGAAAACTTGAATGATTGCGAGTACTATCAGTTAGTGGAGGGTAAGTCTATACCTCCCAAAGTGTCATTCATTAAATGGTCAGAGTTTCACCATTCTCTACCAGCCAGAACAATGCTACAACAAAGAGGTGTGATGTTACCTACAACTAATTGTCTTCTGTGTAAGAAATCTGAGGAAACTTCTTCACATCTATTCCTACATTGTGAATACGATGTGTACCTTTTAGGCTATTTTCTGAATGCAAGTAAGCTGAAATGGGTGGCGAGAGCTAATTTCAAACAACAGCTTAGAGCTTGGAGGACAACCAGACTTTCTAAGAAGCAACTAATTGTGTGGAAGACTTTACGATATGCTATTATATGGGAGCTATGGAAAGAAACGAACTCGATATATCATGTTGGAAAAGCAAAGACGAAGGATAATTTGGTGATTCAAGTGAAGCTAGATGTACACCTTTGGTGCTCAAAAGAAAAGGGTTTTGATGGATAATCTATTAACCAGGTGCTATTCAATTGGGGAGCAATCATGAGTCTGTAATATGGTTTTCTAGTTTTTTATGGGCAGTTTCGATGTTCTTTCTTTCTCTGTAAGAAGAACATCCTGTACATAATGTTTATATTTTCTTTTTAATATATACAACCTTTTCATTCAAAACAATAAAAGATAAACTCTAAATAAAAGAATATTCTAGAAAGAAATAAGTTGGACTCTAAGCCCTTGATGTCCTACATCAGTCCACCCTTCTTGAAAAAAACTCGACCTCGAGTTATCAGCACAAGATATTAATTATTTATCTCAATTTCCGTTATGCAATGCAATCCACCGTCTTAGTCTTTGATCTCCTACATAACGTCTACCGTCAAGTGTATCATCAAAAAATGTCTCAATTAAATATTCTTTAAGAATTAATTTGTCGCAAACAAAACTTAACTCCTTGATGTTTTCATGTTCTTCAAATGCTAGACAAAAACTTACCGTGTTGATGTTGTTTGCATCTTCTTTAGATTGAGAATCGTCAGTCAACAATAGACTATGTACTCCTATCATTCTACCCTCCTTAAATAGGACCTTGCCCTCAAGGTCGATGAATTTGAGATCATGGGTTATCGTACTGGATACACTAAACAGTTGTTGAAATGGAACATATTCATGTGATGTGAAATAAGGAACGACAGAAGTAATACCTGAAAAATCTGATGATTCAGCGTTAAACCCAAACGAATTATGTGAATCTTCCTTAAACTGCTTCTTTTTATCAGGAATTCTTTTTTTTTTTTTTGATTTTCTTCTTCTTGTTGAGAGGTAGACTCCATATATTCTTTGTCAGCAAGATTTATATCGATGATTGGGGTTGATGCTTCGGATACAATATTAGTTGTAGTTGATGATGAATTTTTTTTATTCTCGGTACTGATATTGAAAAAGAGGGGGCACCGAGATACACCACCAACTTTTAAGTTCGTGAACTCTGTTGATTATATTACTTGAACGATCTCACAAATCAATATTCAAGTATTCACCTGAGTAATCTCAAAGGTTCTATGATCGCAATTGGATTTGTGCAGTACTTTTAATTATAATATAATGCAGAAGATAAAAGTAATACACGACACAAGAAGTTTTGTTAACGAGGAAACTGCAAATCAGCAGAAAAACCCCAGGACCTCGTCCAGATGTGAACATCCTCAGTATTAACGGAATACAGACGCTAGCCTACTCTCAGACTTCGGACTGGAATGTATCGAGACTGAATTAACCCTACAAGCAATTCAGCTACAAATGTGCTCCTACGTCTCTTGGCTCCCGCGGAAACCTACGTACTTGATTCCCCTAGCTGACGTCCTTTACAGGCCTAGGAGTTGCTCTACTTTCCTTCGTGAAGACTAGCGCTACCCTGCCTCTAACAGGACGCCTAAAAGTATCCAAGTAATTATACAAGAAAACGATTGTGATTTCCTTTAGACTTAAAGTCAAGGTTAATGGAAATATGATTTACTGAATAGGGCTTATATAGTGATCTAGCCTAAACAGTTTTACCCCCTAACGCCTGACGAACTTAGTATGAAACCTAGTTCGTTAATATGCGTTACGAAACTTCTAGGGTTTACGATTCAAGATCTACCTTACAAAGTTTCTATCAAATCTTGGTCGTGATAAGATTGAAAGAATTCAATCGACCCAAGATACAGGATCAGGAATTTGACTTCCGACCTGTGCTTCACGATCCTCAAGTGAAGTATTTCAATAGTCGTAGTCCAAAAGGACTTCGAGATGACGACGAACCTTTACGCAATGATACACAGATGTGTAGAGGATTTGAATTGTATCTTGCAGAAGGTCATTTATTTATAGTGATCATCAAGGGAGGCTTTGCTTAAAAGTTAAGCAACCTTGAGTAGGGCTCAAGCAAGTTCCGGAACTAAAAAGTCCATAGCTTGAATACCCATTCTCAATCTTCTTCTAACTTTGGACAAGACCAATGGTTAAAGAAGACTCAACCTTGATTGAAGGTTTGCAACTTCTGGTCCAAAACATGTTGAACGTTGCGTGGATTAAGTAGTTGAATTCCATGGGCTAAGTAATGACAAGTCCGAGAACTAATCATTCCAAAACCGAAAACTTCATCTTATGAAAGTTGGAAGTTTTCCATGGCTTATGTGTACGCGTTCACAGAGCTGTCAATTGGAGTTCAGGAGAAACTGTGAACTCGTAAGTACGAGTTCATGAACACGTTCATACAGACCCGCTCGTTCTCAGGAATGCCTTATGCAACATATGTACGCTTTCATGAACGCGTTCACCGTTGAGGTCATTTCATGAGACAATTCAACTTACTCTACCTATACATATTATCACGGATGTGACAAATGCAAAGGCGAAGAATCCTAGAATACCTTCGGATCTTTATAAACAACATCATAGACTATTGATATGATAGAATGGTAAATACGAAATATGGAAAGGAAAAACCTTTCTAACCTTTAGCGAGGACGTTATGATTTATCATGTAGTAAGCTCCGGTCTTCGTCTTCAATGGTCTTCGTCTCGATTACCTAAAATTATCCTAGTCCGATTTGTAGAGTAAACTTATCAAGGATTGTGTTTTTGTCATCTAAACTTGACAACTGACTCGAGATAACAATATCAGTGGGTTCAACCGAGCAATGCTCTAACAATATCCCCCTTTGTCAATTTTAGTGACAAAACCAATCTTACAAGAGTGTTCCTGCAAGTAAAGATTCAAGGTAGAGATAACAAGTAACAAACTTCAAAGTCACCACACATCTTGGTTCTAGAAGGACATAGTCCAACAAGAGTTTGTTATGCAATTGAGTAGTATACAAAACTTGTAAGCATATTGCATCGATGCTTAAAGATACTATACAATATGATATGTTCTCCCCCTTACTCAATACACTAACTTTTGCTTTGACATGACAAGCACATCGATTTTACTCCCCCTATGACAATGCCGTAGACAATTGTCGTAGTAGATAGAAAGATTTTACTCCCCCTTACTACAAGATTTCTCCCACTTTTTGTCACAAAAATAGACAAAAGAAAAAGAAAATAGGAATCATCATAAAATAGCAATAATCAATGTAGACAAAGGTAAATACCTGAAACGAGAGATAAAAAGATGAAATTCTCTCGCAATTTCCACAGCCGCACACCCCAAAAAGATATTACCATGAAGCACAAGTTCAAAATAACTCTCCCCCATAATGTGTCATTCCATAAGGAACAACGCGACTTTGCTCATTTAAAATTAGATATGAGTAAGACTTAGATTTGATAGAGTCTCTTTTACTCATCGGATGAGCTTATGTATAGGAAAAATTTAGTAAGACTCAATTTGTTCATTAAGGATTTTTCATTTTGAAAAACTCGCATGCCTGAGTAAAAAGAAATAATGTTTTCCACAATATGTATGATTATTGTGTCTCATAAGAATTTTCCCATATAACTAAGTTTATTATCAACAATATGGTTAGAAAATTTTCTAAGAGCATGTTCTCCTTAGCTTGTTCTACTGATTATTCCCATGAATCCTGTTCTCGACTCTTGCCTTAGGAGCCAGAGGCAGGGAGAATGTCAGAGATAGCATCAGAAGTGTTGATATTCATATCGAGTCATTACATTTTGGACTCATATTGATATGTAAGCACCATTGAAATTTTCCTCACTGCAATTCAGGAGACGATGTATTGGTGCTTAAAAGACAATTATGACAATCACATTGGATTTTCTGGTCATAAACCATCAGGACAAACAGTCACTTAACTGTTTGAGCGTGGATTCATCTCTTCTGGAGATCATTGCTCAACAGGATAAGAGATGATGATTATTGTCTTTCAAATAAAAAAAATGAGTAAATTCCTTCATTTAATAAGATAATAATCGGTGTCATACTAGGAATCCCACTTGTTTGTTTTTTACTAGACATAATAGCGATTGAATCAAAGAGTAAAACTAAATAATGGTACCACGCCAGCTTTTGCATAACTCCATGAGAGTTTTATAACTTGTCTCATAAGCTGTTAAAGGAACAAGTCGAATGCAACACTTCAATGAACGTGAAAAACACCAATAGCTTTCGAAGATGTTCAAATGTTTCACAGTCTAATGGTTTTGTGAGTATATCTGCTCGTTGTTGTTCAGTTGGCACATAACATATTTCGACATTTTTCTTTTCATTGAGATCTCTAATAAAGTGATATCTAATGGCAATATGTTTCGTTCTTGAGTGTTCTACTGGTTTTTCAGTAATGTGTATCGCACTAGTATTATCACAGTAGATATCTATGGTTTCATTATTAATAATTCCATAATCATTAAGCATTTGTTTCATCCACAAAAGTTGAGTACAACACGAACCTGCAGCGATGTATTCTGCTTCACATGTTGAAAGAGACTGTGAGTTTTGTTTCTTGTTGTGCCAAGCTACAAGATTATTTCCCACGTAAAAGCATCCTCCTGAAGTGCTTTTTCTATCGTCTCCGCATCCTTCCCAGTCTGCATCTGAATAAGCTGTAAGTTTCGCATTAGTATCAAAAGAATATGAAAGTCCAAATTCCTTTGTGTATTTTACATAGCGGAGAATTCTTTTTACCGCGTTCATGTGAGATTCCTTAGGATCTGCTTGATATCTTGCACAACATCCTACATTGTATGCAATGTCTGGACGGGTTGCTGTGAGATAGAGTAAACTAGCAATCATAGATCTATACATCTTTTGATCAACTTTGACCCCAGAGGGATCTCGTTTCAATTTTCCCGCAGTTGGCATGGGTATCTTCTTTTCAGAGGCTTGCTTCAGACCAAATTTGGCTACTAAATCTTTTGCATATTTCTCATGTGAAACATTAATTCCTCCTTTATGTTGTTGGATTTGTAGACCTAAGAAAAATCTTAGTCCACCAACATTGCTAGTTTGAAATTCTTTGCACATAGAATTTTCAAAATCTTTAGCTAGACTTTGTGAGGTGGATCCAAAGATGATGGCATCAACATAAATTTGTGCCATAATGACATGTTTGTTAATCTTTTGGATGAAGAGTGTTTTATCAACTCCTCCTCTTGAGAAACCTTTAGCAACAAGGGACGAGGTTAATTTTTCAAACCAGGCTCTTGGTGCTTGTTTCAGACCATATAGTGCTTTGTTAAGCTTGTATACATGGTTCGGAAACTCGGTGTCTTCAACTCCCTTTGGTTGTGCCACATACACTTCTTCTTTTAATTTTCCATTCAGAAAGGCAGATTTGATGTCCATCTGATAAAGTTTAATTTTAAGAAAGCAAGCATGGGCAAGGAGCAATCGAATGGACTCAAGTCTTGCCACAGGTGCAAAGGTTTCGTCAAAGTCGGTTCCTTCAATCTGTGAATATCCTTGAGCGACAAGTCTAGCCTTATTTCTGATGATGTTTCCATGTTCATCTGACTTGTTCTTGAATATCCATTTAGTACCAACCACATTGATATTCTTAGGTCGTTCAACAAGTTGCCAAACTTCTTGTCTAACGAACTCATCTATCTCTTCATGCATAGCATTGATCAAGGAGGGATCTTTTAGAGCTTCATCAATGTTTTTTGGTTAAATACTTGACAAGTAACAAGCATAGTGGCATATGTTCTTTGCTTGACTTCTTGTCATTCTGTGTGGTTCTTCCCCAATAATATCACTAGAGGTGTGATCACGGGTAACCCACTTGGGAAGACTCTTGGCAAGAGTTTCGGGTTCAGTTTCCTGATCATCTTGTTCCTGTTGAGAGTCATCATCTTTTGGGTTAAAATCTGTTTTTGTAGGTACTACATCTACAGATTGAGGAGTAAATTCAAGTTTCGAAACGACTTCAGATGGTGGTTGTTAGGGCATTGTCCGGTCAAACCCACTAGCGTTGGTATGTCAAGCTGGTTGTCAGTTTTAGGTGTCAAAACACAATTCTTGCTTTAGCCTACTAGAGTTTAGATTTCAGAATTGGGATATAGACTAAGTAGTAGAGACCTTGAAGACGAAGATTGTGAAGACAAAGAAGACATCAATTATTCTTCATCGACAAAAGGTTACTAGGAGTTATAACTTTTATGGAAATTCTTCTATTCTACTTTCTATATCTTTCGAAATAGTCGACTACTTTAGTAGTGATATTAATAGCGATTGATATCGTGTTCTTGTCTACATGACCATGTGTTATGTTGGTGTTTGTTCCCGCAAATACTAAGGTTACAAGAATGCATGAGATAGATTCGATACGATTTGTCCATTGCAATGGTTTGCTTGCAAATCACTTGTTGGATATGGGTGAATCTAAAGGAGTACTCTTGAGCAAGAGTCTAGTGGATTATAGTTGAGGACGTCTAACACGTCTAAGTACTGGTTAAGCCCAGAACTTCCAGCGGGTCCAGTTAAACCCTAATCTGAATGGCGGACGGTTCCTGAACCGTACGTGAAACAGAAACTCGGAGATTCTCCTGAGTTCCAAAGTGTCAATTTGTACGCGTACCTACGTGAACCTCAAAATCGATACTTTTGGTTGTGATTCAGATGGACGGTTTGCGAACCGTCCCAAGTGAATATTCTTCTGGATTTTCACTCGGGTTAAACTCTGAACTCCTTTATCTCTTAGTTGGACTTGGGTTATCACGAAAATATATTATGTGGTCCATCTAACGGTTCTCAATGTGTCAATAAGATAAAGATTATCTCTGGTCTGTTGGATCTCTATCTTGAAGTGTTTTTGAGCTAACAAAACACTTGGCAGATAAATGATTAATGATTTCCAATTGAGATAAATCTCTTTTACTTGGTTTGCAAGTTTACGGTTTCCAAAACTTGTGGGACAAGTAATTAGTTGCTTTATTCCAAAGCAACCTATCTTATTGAGTGTTATAATTAGAGGTGTCTAAGGACGAATACCGCAAGCATCAAGCATACGTGAAGGTCCTTTGGGAAGTGATCGTAAAACTATTTTCACTTCGGTGAATGCTTGTTGTGGTATAGTCATCCTCTATTAGGTAGCAGTTCCTCTTGGGATTTTACCTACGACTATAAAGACTTCTCTTGAGAGTTGGGAAGCACAGGTATGAGATTGAGACCTTAGTGGTTGAAATCGGAGTAACCTATAACCTTGGTAACCTGATCACGTTCTTGTCTATTCTACGGTCCTTCTCTTCGGATATAAGGCCATTCAAGAACTGATACGTTACACACAGGGTTTCGAAAGGAAGCAACGCACGACTGCACTCGGTGTTGTAAGACCTAGTTAGCTCCAGTTGTATAAGTTTCTTAGGTGATTCTTCTTTTACAACTGAGGTAGAGACAAGTTGGGCATAGTTTACTCGGTTTACTTGTCAGCCCCCGCTTGTAAGTAGATTTCCGTATGACCTGGAGCAATCCGAAGGAAGTCACTTTGTGTATGTCAAACTGATAGAGGACAGTTCAAACATACGTCGATAATTGAGGTTGCAAAGCCGGAATTGTTGACACAAGCCTTTAACAACGGTTAAAGCAACTCCTAGGCCTGTAAAGGACGTCAGCTAGGGGAATCAAGTGCGTGACGATCTGTGGGGTATCTAGAGACGTAAGGAGTGCGACAATAGCCAGTTCGCTTGGAGGGTGAAATTGGTCTCTGCTACATCCCAGACCGAAGTCTTATAGTAGGCACTACACCAATTTTGGGTGGTAGCAACGGTGCCCATCTGTTGCTAAAAGTGTTAGAAACGGGGGATGGCCGTTGCTATTCATGGTGTGACGAATTTTAGCAACGGTAATGTTGCCGTTGCGTCTCCCGGTTAGCAACGGTTCTAGCAACGGCCGAGTTCAGCCGTTGCTAGATTTTGCCCGCAACGGCCTTTTTTCCGTTGCTTAATTTTGCCAGCAACGGCCTTTTAACCGTTTCAAATTTTAATCAGCAACGGCCCATTTACCGTTTCGGATATTTTTACCAGCAACGGCTCATTGCCGTTTCTAAATTTTTACCAAAGTCAAAAAAAAGACCAGGTCAAAGGAGACCAAGCTTGACTTTGACCTGGTCAGTTCTGGTCAGCTCGGCCAATCTTTGACCTGGTCAATAGAAAGTCCTTTTTGACTTTAGATAGAAAATTTTCAATAGACATTTCAAAAAATTCTGACACTTAGCCAAAATTAATACTTCATACACTTACAAAAATTTCATACTATTTTCTTACACTTAGTAAAAAAAAACTAAAAACTAGTTCTTACACTTGGTCAAAAAAACTAACAAAATTTCATACATTCAGATATATATAGGTACCGTCTCATCAGATTGACTAGGTGAACATTGTCTTGAATGGATTTCCTTTGTCAACTCTTCTGCCAATAGCCCCAACCAAAAACAGAAGATTAAGCTTTGGGAGTGTCAGGCACCCTTCCCCAAAGTAATTTATACTGGGAACAAGGCTGTTGGTATAAGAATCGCAGCATTCTGCAAGTATATATCAGTAAAGGGAAATGAACTGCTTACATGAATCACCATGAGCTCCTAAGTAGCTACTCCAAGTTACGCACAAATTGCAAGGAAGGCAGTTCTATATCCAGCAGTTGCAAGGCTGATAAAAAATAAAGATAACAAGTGGCAACCAAGGTTATTTTCAATATAACACATAATCACATGCTCAACCACTATGGTCATTGCACCAAGCAAGAAAAATACTATTTCACTGACTTCTGCACATGTATGACTGAGCTCACTCACAGCTATATCAGTTGAGGGAGCCTATACCAGAAGAGACAACAAATTGTCACAACCAAACAAGTAAGAACTAAAAAGCAGTAGTTTACATGGTATAAACATTAAACATGAAGAACAAGAACATCAAGTAAACCTATAGACTAGAGATCGTTACAGATGAAAAGAGTGGCTGATTATTTCCAAAAAGAAAATGGAATGTATGTCGTTTCCATATACTTATCCCTTTAAGCTGAAGTCTCAAGAAGTTAAAATGAATCTTACCCCGATGCTCCGGATGACCCATAAGCTAACAGCCATCAATAATCCAACTCCACTTTGTTAAGGTATGTACCTAATCCATTCATCTCAGATGTCCTCATGATTCTCAGCCTCTTCGCAGTGTTCAGAAACATCCTACATACAAACAAGAAATAGCAAACAATATGTGGCAACATTAATGAGTTAGCGATTGAAGTAATGCAAATTTAAGGTTCAAACATAGCCTTACAATAGAATAAGTATAACACTAGCACCACATGCATTGAACATGCTTGTTAACTTGTTGATCCATTTCATTTCACAGTAGGCACAGCTAATGCCAGGCCAGCATTCGTTCCCCTCCACAACCTAGCAATTCCTTCCTGCAAAGACTCACCAAGTTAATATACAGCAAATGGTTACTTTGGGGGATAAACAATTGTGTGACAACTAGATTATCTTTCAGTTACTATGGGGATGAAATTCATGTACTAACTAGTGCATTTGTCAAAGACCAACTTATTTTAGAAATAAGTTTCTGGATTAAATGGCTGATGTGAGTTGTGCCGCGAGACAAGTGTAATACATTGGTCTCTCTCCTATTACTCTAAGCTTGCTAACTGGTCACATGGTGTATCATCATGTTAATCAGTTTTCAGCGACCATTTCCAATGTGTCATATGCCAACAAATACACAAGTACATGCTTACCTGTTGAATAATTTTATTGAAAACATCTAGCGTTCCTTTGTACTGAAAGCAATCGGGAGGGCATATAAATGATGCACCAAATAATGAGGCACGAGCACATGATGGATCGCATCTCAAATCTGAAAATATCTGAAAAAGAAAATCCAAAGCCCAAAGTTAAACTTCAAAATAACTGATTTTCACCACAAAACTTATTGTTCCACAACTAACAACTATCCATCGCAAATATCTTAAGATCGTTGTTCAAGTAACAGTTCTCAACATCATTCTAGGCTCTAGCTCTCCCTCATGTATTAACAAGCTTAGAACCATCATCAAGATAATGCTTCAATTGCGCAAATTAGTCAGTGAGCCTAACCATGACAAAAGAAAGGAGATACTAGATAAACAGATACATACCCCAAAAGCTGTCATCCGAGCACAAATATATTCGGTTGCATTGACACCCGCAACCTGCGCTTGCAATCTTGTCTGCAAAGAGACCAAATAGATTGACAATCAGTATGCGCTTCCCAACACGCAAACATCAGTAATTGAAGCTCACAACGAAAAAAACAAAAACAAAGAACATTATAAGATCATTGATCAGACACATAAACCCCACAATGAAATGAAGAAAATAAACTTGAATTTTGATAAAATTCACAATTACAATCAACAAAATGGATCGCTTTTCATCCAATTGAACCTCGAAAACACTTAAAACAAACCAAATTGGAAACTGGGCTCCCTAACCTCATCATAAACCAATTAGAAAAACTGAAAGGGTTTGTAACAATTAGAAAAAGGAGACAAAAAGGGTTTGTAACAATTTGCCTTGGCAACATCAAGAGGATTAACAAGAATAACAGAAAGAACAGCAGCACCTGCAGCAGAAAAAGTTCTTTCACCAAACCCTAAATTAATATCAGCGGCACCCCCACCCCCTATATTCTGATTTGCACCACCACCCATAACAGGGTCAGGTGATGGTGGTGGTGTGAAGATAGAATCAGACATTGAAGAAACATTTCCTTCAAAATCAACTCTTGATGCAGCAGCACTCATCCATGATGGAGGCACACTTGGTCTTGAACAAACCATCTCAATCCTTTTAATAAAAATCTCCAAAAATTCCAATTAAATAACCGAACTTGATCATTCCAATTAAATAACCCAACCACTCCAAAACACTGAAATCAAAATTTCACCTTAGCATTGTA
>JAJJMA010052555.1:0-11934 GCA_023529015.1 Papaver nudicaule | reverse complement strand
GTTCCTTCCGATTGCTTATATAGTTTCTGCAATGAATCTAAACATTTTTGACATAACGGTAGTATCGATTTGTTGAAATATTTAGCAGAATTGAAATCACGAAGAAGACCACTGTTTTCTCTTAGAAGTTTGGTCACCGAGGATTTTCCCTCACGCCGACCTTCATTTCCGTTGGTCTTAAGAACCACCTCCACGACACGGGCAAGCGTGTCAATGAAGGGACCTGACACATCCGAAGCTTCATTTACCTTTTCCCTTTCCGCTTCATTCACCTCTTCCTCTTCTCCAGCCCGCTGGAGAGAACTCAAGTATTCCAGACATGAATGTATGCATGTCTGGAAACCGAGTAATTCAAGAACCTGCAAATCAGAGTGTAAGTAGATGTATTTGCATTCACTTGGTGCTCAGTACTAGACATATCATATTCCATTATGGAGCTAGCTAGGTACATGGTATGCTAGATGGACACATGCAGAAAATATTTTCGGTTCACTAGCACGAACACAATCATCAAACGCATAAAAGAAAGCAATGTACAATGACAATAAATATGCATGACATCATAAAACTCACATTCAACAACTGAGACCAGAACCCTATTGCTGCTCCTGCAGCCAAAGGAACCGGATTCACCAAAAACGGGCGAAGTAAAGATGCAATGACAACCATGAAATCCATAACCAAAGAATAGTTGAACTTGGTAGAATTTCTGTATCTTACGAGAACAATAAATAAAGTGAGAAACGCAATCAAACCAAGAGTGGGCATTGATCGATAGAATCCAAGCAATGGCATGATAGGACTCATCGCATATTTCAAAAACGGATATTTGGAAGGCAGATTTAATCTGTTTAAGAATGGGATGATGTACACAAGTATCAAAATACATATCTCTGTAGCTGGAATTTTCGGTGTATTTCCAGAACTTGTTGTTTTTTCTGAAGTAACATTCACATTTGATGCTGCTGCCATACAGATTGTACTCTTTGATGTTGTTGTGGAACATGATGTGAAAGGGTTTTGTAGGGTTTTGTAAGGTTTTAGTAGAGGATTAGGGAACGGGCAAGAAACCCTTGATGGTATTGTGAGATTGGCATGGATGTAGGTTGGTGATGAGAACAAGGGTTTGGGTTTTCTAATGGTTTGGTGCTGATGAGGATGGATTGCAGCAAAACGGAGCAGATGAACACAAGAAGAAGAAGAAGCCATAATAATTGCTGCTGCCCTAATTTGGTCTACGTCCCTTCTGTATATAGAGGGATAAGGGCCACTATTCGGTTTAAGGGTGCAGCAGAATATTCAGAGCACTTCTCAAAAGCTTAAGTGCTGCTGCCCTAAAGTTGTCTAGGGTCCCTTCATCAGTATACTCTTCTCATACAACGGGACCTCTCTTGCAAATCTAAGGGATGGGGTCAGTGTGATGTGAGTACCAAGTTTTTGCCACTACCTTCTAGGTAGCTAAAATCCCCTCCACCCCGATGCAGACGCGTTTTGAACTCAGGTCGCTGGTATCAACAGCCAACGACTTTACCATTATACTAAAATGACCTCTGCTGATTATAAAGAAAATTAAGGGTGCAGCAGAAAATTCAGAGAACTCATCAAAAGTTGAAGAGACCATGGTGAAGAATTTAATGGCCACTATTCGATTTTACACCGAAAGAAACTGTTAATAAAGAACACTATATAACACACAAGAGGAAGGCAAACCAATAATGAAGCAAGTAATTAAACACTATTCAAATGCAAATTCATGTCATTCACTTAAGAGGGAGAGACAGATTGGGAGGTGTTTCCTCTGCACCAGCTTCAAAGCCTTTTCTAAGATCTGGACAGTCAATACCGTTCTTCATGAAATATTCAAGCCATGCCAATAAGATACTCTGTTGATCTTCTGGTGTAAGTTCTAATATCATCCTCTCGATATTTTCTTCCACCACTTTCTGATCAAATGATTTAACTTTTCGTAAGTAAGAGTAGTCATTAGCCAGTGGCCGGAACCATGTTTTTAATAATAGCTGTCGGGTGTTCTTCTCCGGAAGGATTTTGCCATTTCCTATATTAACAAGCAATCGTGCTGTTATGCAGTTAATGCTGTGACAAGAGTTCTCAAACTCAATCCGGTACCAGTATTTCATGAGCAGGTTTGCCAGCACTTGTTGGTTAGCCCACATTCGTGCAAACTCCTCACCCGCTTGCCAATCTACCAGAATGTCCACCAACCATAGAAGGTTGTCAACTTCCAGAGCGATTTCATTTTTCCTGTTCACGTAGTTTTTTGCAGCTATCTCACATAGATTCAGCAATGAATTTAAACAGCTTTCACACGAGGATAATATATTTTTGTTGCATATTACATTACTACGCAGACTGTCGTGGTCTCTTATAAGTTTCAACACCATGGATTTTCCTTGTCGTCTGCCTTCATTTCCATCGGTCCTAAGAACCACCTTCACAATGTAGGCAAGTTTGTCGATAAATGGATCCGATACATCTGCAGCCACATTGACCTTTTTCTCTTCCTCTTCACTTATCTTTTTCTCTTCCTCTTCATGGACCTTTTCCAGTTCTCCAGCACACTGGACAGCCCCCAAGTACTCTGAACAGGAATGAATGCATGTCTGAAAACCAAGTAGTTCAAGAACCTGCAAATCAAAATGTTAATACTCCCTTCGTTTCAAAAAGATAGGCATATTTGACTTTTACCAAAAATTATTAATAAAACTAATATTACAATCATTTTTATAATTTTTTTTCTTATTAACTAATGACACTTGTCAACCAAGAAAAAACAATAAAAAAAGCTCTAATAGTTAGTTCATTAAGTTTCTTAATTTTCGAAAAAAAGTCACGTGCCTATTTTTTTGAAACCGAGGGAGTGTAAAACTTGCATATATCTGGTCAATGAGAGGTATTTGTACACAGCAATCACCCATACAGTAAGCAAACGTAGCATAGCATTATGATACTCACATTCAGCAGTTGAAACTTGAAACCTAATGCTCCAACAGCCAAGGGATCTGAATTCAGCAGAAACGGGCGTACTAAAGATGCAATTACAACCACGCAATCCATTGCGAAAGAGTACTTAAACTTAGTAGAATTTCTGTATCTTACGAAACAAATAAATAAAGCCAGAAACCCAATCAAGCCAAGGGTTGGTATTGACTGATAGAGTCCTAACAGTGGCATGATAGGACTCGTCGCATATTTCAAAACTGGGAATTTGGAAGGCAGATTCAGCCTGTTCAAGAATGGAACGATGTATACAAATACTAGAATACATATCTCTGTAGCTGGGATTTTCGGAGTGTTTTCTGAAATACTAGTACTATTTTCGCATAACGCTGCTGCCGTACAGACTGTATTCTTTGATGTGAGGAAGTTAGGTTGTTGTAGGGTTTTAGGTGAAAGAAATTGGAGTCTGTGTTTCTGGGTGACTAGCAGGGTATTAGGGAAAGAGCATAAAGGTCTAGTCGGAGATGAAGTGAAAGCATGGACGTATATTGGTGATGACAAGGTGTGTTTTGTTTTTCTGTAGGTTTGGTGTTGATGATAAGGATGGATTGCAGCAAGACGAACACAAGAAGAAGAAGCCATAGCGCTTGCTGACTTTGCTGACCTAATTTTGGTTGTAGTACTTTGTTGTGCAACTACTTGTGTTCATTAGTCTGTCCTATAGAGTAAATGGCTCGTGCATGCACCCAACGGCCCATATCCTATAGAACTTAAGCAACAAGTTAGCGAGAGTCATGTTTCTTTGGTATTCCATAAATATCTACAAACCTACCGGAACTCTGTAACTGTTGAACAATATAAATTCACCTTTAAACATAGTACAACAAGCACAAACTATTAAGATTTTTTTGGCCGGTAAGTTTCTAGCTAGGTTTAATAAGATTTGGCTGCCTGCCTAAGACAGATGATGGCATCGGTCATCTCTAAAGAATTCTAAGCTTTCTTCTATTTATTACGTTTTCCTGATGCATGTCTTGAGTTGCGTTTTGTTTGTTAAGATTATGCTCTTAATACCTGAATCCGCATTCGCATTAATCTAAATTGTATGTTGCCTCACATTAATCTAAATTGTATGTTGCCTCAGTGAGCAAAAAGATTCAGCAACTATACATAATGGAGAATCGTCAGACACCATTCTCAGGCATTGGAAAAAGAACTAGAGGTAACGACATGAATGCTATCAAGTTGCTATTACATGAACTATAAACCCTTGTGCGCACTTGCCATTGTCAGTTTCGTCTGTACCAGTACTATTCGATTCAATTTTGCATCCCTTCCTGCAGAGTTTTTTTTTAAAGACTTCAACATCGATCACAAGTTGAGTATTACAATGCGGAATAAGGGAATGGTACGTGTATTTACATATGCATATTGATTGGACTATGTTCGTAATAACAAACGTATATCGCATTGTGCCTATATTTTGTAATTCACCAGAGCTATATTTTACTTTTACAGTTGATCACTGCGGCTGGAGTAGGAAAAGATCAGCATCATGTGTGCAATATATCGTCACAGTCCGAGAATACTACAATAAGCGTGGACGTTGGTCCAGATCTTAGGATGCCTCAATTCAATGAAGTAACTCAAATTTGATCAGATTTATATCTGCTATTATTTTCGTTCTATAAAAGACATGAGTTGATCAACTTTTATACCGCTAATTTGCAGGTCGCAGCACGAATTACCATGGATAAAATCCTTCCTTCAGGGGTACAAGCTGAAGCAGTAGGAACCTACAATTTTCTTGAGAATAAATGCGGCGGCGAGGTCAGTATCTAGCTAGATTAATTATGACATAAAGGCCAAAACCTAAACTTTTACGTCGCTTTTGTTATCACACTATCGGATCATCACTATCAAATAGATGGATACTATTGTAGTACAGTGGTAAAGTCATTGGCTGATATACCAGTCTGCACCAAAATCTTTATCTATCAAGAATAAATAAAAAATGTACAATGAAGAGAACAATATATATTATAGACTGAAGGTTTTACCTGAGTAGTCTTACGACCCAGTGCCCGTGTATAGATGTCAACTGTAGTTACGGTGACTTTAAGTAACCTTTAAATAGATGAAGACATGAAGTACTAGATTCTGGCTGTGTTGGTCCATCATTCATCATTATTAGATACTTTTTTTTGTAGCTATCAGCAAGCATGGGTGATGGTGAGATCACCTACGGTGGCGAAGTTGGGTTTGACGATGTTGGGAAGAATGGATTCGCCTCTGTCACTAAGTGCAATCTTGGCGTTGGCGTACATGTACCTGATGACTTCTCTGCCGCTGTAATCTTGTATGTATAGTGCTTTCCTTTGATTCCTGTCTCCTTTCCTTTGCGGAAAACTATCTTAATCTTTTGTTGTAGCTACCAAATTTGAAAGCTTTTTCTTGGATGAACTCTTAATGTTTACAGGGAAGACAAAGGACGAACCTTGAAGGCATCGTTCACACAGATAATTGCTCGTGCATTCTTTGACTACCCGTTTCTTACAATCGGCGGTGAGATGACTCGTGACCTAGTCACCAACAAAGACAGTGTCAATTTCGGAGCATGTTGCTCTCTACCCGAAGTTAGTGTCGACACATCTTTAGTGGATAAATTCAAAACTGCCTTTTTTATCCAACAAGAATGGAGGTCTGACAACACCAGTGCACCTAGTTTTGCAACATCTACCTCAATCGACCGTTTCACTGTGAAAACACGTTACTGTCCTTACGGTGGAACGGAAGCATTTCTTTTCCAACGAGAATGGAGGCCTAATTCATTCGCAACTTTCTCTGTGGAGCGCGACCAGAGCGCTAACAAACCCCTCAAGTTTGGTTTTTCCTTGGCTATCTAATCAAGGGTGAAAGCTTCATTTATCTTTTGCGATTGCCAGCGTTTTCTTATGTACAATTTTAAGTTTGTGATCATACTTTTATGAGCTGAGTTTATTTTTAGTGTGAAAAACAGTAGCTAATCACACTGGATATATGTTTTCTTGCTCTTGCTTCCGACGGAACAGCTCTATGAGAATTTAATTTGTTTTTCGCTTTCACTTCAAATTCAGATACAGTTTAATTATTTGATGGATGGTGGGTGTTATGTTGCTTTCTTCCGGCTACAAGGAAAATTTCTTAGGATGTGTTTGATAATATCTAATTCCATGTAAATAGTCTGTTTCCGTCGTTTGACAGGAGATCCAATTCCATTGAATCTAACAAAAAGCGTGGTCTAAAGTCTAATTCCCTGGAACTCCATGGAAAGTCTTTCCTTGCCTCCCCCTGGAAACTATTTCCACAGAATACATTTCTATGGAATTAATTCCTTTCCTTGATATCAAACACAGCCTTATAAAACTCGGAACTCTCTAGCGGAAGGTCTAAATTTCAATTTTCAGTGTCTTGATCAAAGATGGTAAAAGGGATTCAAATAACAAGTTGCATATATGGAGGTCATCGAATTCATTCATGGCTAACTTGAATGATTATACACAAATTAGTACTAGCATTTTTGTTGTGTCTTCAAAATATGTTGCTCTGGAAAAAACAATGAACGGGTGCAACCTTGATCTAGTTCAAATATCCCCCTCTCTATATTTTCTTCTACCACTTTTGGATCAAATGATGTAAGTTTCCGTAAGCAAGGGTAATCATCAACCAGTGGCTGAAACCATGTCTGTAATAATAGATGTCGGGTGTTCTTCGCCGCCAAGATTTCCCCTTTTTCTATACCAGCAAGCAATCGTGTTGTTATGCAGCTAACGAGATGGCGAGATGGCGTCCAGAACGTCTTGTGCAAGTTTGCCAGCGATTCTTGGTTAGCCCACATCAATACAAACTCCTCAGTCGCTTGCCTATCTGCCAGAATGTCAAGCAGCCATAAAAGATTATTGGCTTCCAGTGATATTTGTCTGTCTACACCCTTATCGTGATAGTAACGTCCGTATATATATGAAGCTTGCTTAAATGCATTCAGCAATGAATCTATACAGCTTTGACATGAGGATAATATAATTTTGTTGCACTTTTCAGCAAAAATCACATCACTAAGATGACTGTCATTTTTGCTTAGAAGTTTCGACGCCAAGGATATTCCCACTCGACGACCTTCATTTCCATCTTCAGTCTTAAGAACCACCGCTATGATCTTCGATAGTGTTTCAAAAGAGGGACACGATACATCCGAAACTTCAATGACCTTTTCCTCTACAACTTCAAAGACCTTTTTCTCTACCACTTCATTGACCTTATCCTCTTCCTCTTCTGCAACCCACTGGACAGTCCCCAAGTATTCTAAACATGAATGTACACATGTCTGGAAACCGAGTAATTCAAGAACCTACAAATGGAATTATATAATTAAGACGAAGTAGAAGAATTTGAATTCAGTTGGTGCACAGCATCATAATACTTACATTCAACAATTGAGACTTGAACCCCAATGCTCCTGCAGCCAAAGGAACCGAATTCACCAAAAACGGGCGAATTAAAGATGCAATAACAACCACGAAATCCATAACGAAAGAATACTTAAACTTAGTAGAATCTCTATATCTTACGAAGCCAGTAAATAAAGAAAGAAACACAATCAAACCAAGAGTGGGTATTGATTGATAGAAATGCAAAATTGGCATGATAGGACTCATCGCATATTTCAAAACTGGGAATTTGGAAGGCAGATTTAGTCGGTTTAAAAATGGGATGATGTATACACATACTAGAATACAAATCTCTGTAGCTGGAACTTTTGGTGTACTTTTTTCTAAACTAGTATTCTTTTCACCTAATTTTTTTGCCATGCAGGCAGTATTATTTAATGTGAAAAGCTTAGGGTTTTGCAGGGTTTTTGGTGAAAGAAACTGGAATTTGTGTTTCTGGCCGACGATTAGTAGGGGATTAGAGAACGAGCAAGAATCCCTGGCCAGAGATGATATCGTAAGATTGGCATGGACGTAGGATGGTGAAGAGAACAAGGGTCTGGACCTTCCATTGGTTTTCGGTTGATAAGGTTGGATTGAAACCAGACGCAGCAGATGAACACAAGAAGAAGATGAAGCCATATCGCGTTTGCTGCCCTAAATTCTTGTATATGTATATGGTCTTATGATATAGCGCCGGTGAGTAAACCGGCGGCGGTGGACATGCATTTATAAGATGACCGTGTCATGGAAATTATGTTTCTACACTAAGATAAACCGGCCGGCTTGGCGGCACCAATTGGCCTTAGTAAACTTGGTCAGTCATGCAGATGGAGTGTTAGGGGGTCGGGGTCTTTACCTATTAAGCACGGATACTTCAAAATCGGTGATGTATCCGTATCCGAGGTGTATCGAGACCCGATACTTGGGGATACTCGGGATACGTCCATTTAACTCGTATCCCAATTTTTTAATTACAAAAAGGGTAGGGGATACTTCGGGATACCTCTTAGATACTTTGGAGCAGATGAGACTTTGTTACCTCTGACCAATAAAATTATTGAAAACAAAAGTATAGCTACGTGATAATTGAACTCAAAGTAGGTACAGTAAAACCTCTATATAAGAATACTCTATAAAGGAATAAACTCTATATAAGAATAAGAAATTCCGGTCCCGAATTGGTTTAATCTTTGTAAAAATTACCTCTATATAAGAATAACCTCTCTATAAGAATATTTTCTAACGGTCCCAAGGATATTCTTAGATAGAGGTTTTACTGTATTTCTATTATCTACTGACATTGCAAACTTCTGGCTTCTGAAGGGAACTGTATTGGGTGTTAGTGTGCCACATTGCATTAAACATTTCTATGTGGAAAAAATCTCCTTTGCAATAATATGAACAACAACAAATAATAAGACTAGAAAAAAAATATCTGGTCGCTTACGATGGAACAGCTCAATGGTACTTGGTTTGTTTTCACTTTCACTTCAAACTCGGATACAAATTACATACATGTATGATTATCCAAGATTGTTCTTGTGTTGGTTTATTCCCTCTACAAGGAAGATTAATATATATTGATGAAAACTTCGAAGTCTCCAGATGAAATAAACAAACAAACAAACAAACAAACTGCCGCTGGAAATAATATATGAGTTGTTTGCAGAATAATGCATTGGGTAATGCATAGGAAAACAAATATACTGACGCATGAAGTAAGTTAGTCTAGTTATTGAAACCGAGATCATACTACTAGCGTCCATTTTCTTTGTGAACGGATCTGTCAACAACATGAATGGATGAAATAGCACATTAAGTATAATAAGAATGAAATGGTAAGTGACTTCTCTTATTGAATCCCTTCATAGCTAACTATATGTTTTAACCGGATCGAAAAATTATGTTGTAGATAATGTTGGCTTCTATTGTATTAGTATTATAAAATACTGCAGTAAAGTTATATTGAGACTAATTACAATACCTGTTCCAGTTGGTCTTGACGATTTTATTTTTATTTTTTTTTACTCGAGGAAAACTCTAAATTAATGAGTGCAGCCTTCATCTAGCTCTGGCTTAAGTTCCAATATTGTCCTTTCAATATTTTCTTCTACCGCTTTTTGATCAAAATCTGAGTAATTCTGTAACCGAGAGTAGTCATTAACCAGTGGCTGATACCATGTTCGGAATAATAGCTGTCTGGTGTCATTCCCCGCAAGGATTTTCCCCTTTCCTATACCAACAAACAACTGCCCTGTTATGAAAGTGACGAGATGGCCATGTGGCATTCGAAATTTCATGTGCAGGTTTGCCAGCTCTTGTTGGTTAGCCCAAATCAATGCAAACTTCTCAGCCGCTTGCCTGTCTTCCAGAATCTTAAGCAACCACAAAAGGTTACAGCCTTCAAGATGTATTTGTTGGTTTAATAATACACCACCAGCATCGAATAGAAATAAGTAAAATTTGTTTCCACACTGCTTATATAATTTTAGCAGTGAATTTAAACAGCTTTGACATGAGGATAATATAAGGTCGTTGTATCTTTCAGCAAAATTCACATCACTGTCATGTTTGCTTAGAAGTTTCAATGCCAAGGATTTTCCAATACGACGACCTTCAGTTCCAATATCAGCCTTAAGAACCATGCTTATGGTGTGGGCAAGTGCGTCAAAAGAGGGACACGATACATCCGTAGCTGCATTGATCTTTTCCATTTTCCCTTCTCCAATCCACTGGACATCCCCCAAGTACTCTAAACATGAATGTACGCACGTCTGGAAACCGAGTAATTCAAGAACCTGCAAATCAGAGTGTAAGTGGAAGTAGATGTATTTGCATTCACTTGGTGCAGACCACTTTGACGTAGTTAATAAACTTAGGAGGAGATTTTTTGTAAGTGACAGTTTCTGTAGCAAATTAAGTCTACACAGAGATATTGCATTTCGACAATGGAGCTAGGTACATGGTATGCTGGATGGAAAAACACAATTATCAAACGTATGAAGAAATCCAAGTACAAGGAGCATAAACATGCATAGGGAAATGATACTCACATTCAATAACTGAAAATTGAACCCTAATGCTCCTACAGTCGAAGGATTCACCAAAACCGGGCGAACTAAAGAGGCGACAACAACCAAGCAATCCATAACCATAGCTTGTAAAGAGTACTTAAGCTTAGTTGAATTCCTGTATCTTACGTATCCAATAAATAGAGCAAGAAACGCAATCAAACCAAGTGCGGGTATTGATTGATAGAACCCTAATAGTGGCATGATAGGACTCATCGCATATTTCAAAACGGGAAATTTGGAAGGCAGATCTAGTCTGTTTAAGAATGGGATGATGTACACAGATACTAGAATGCATATCTCAGTACCTGGAATTTTCGGAGTAATTTTTTTGGAACTAGTAGTATTTTCACATAATGCTGTGGTATTTGTAGAGTTTATGGAAAAGTTGGGTTGTTGCAGGGTTTTAGGTGAAAGAAACTGGAGGTTGTGCTTCTGGCCGGTGATTAGCAAGGGATTAGAGAAAGAGATAGAAGCCCTGGTCAGAGTTGAAGTGTAATTGGCTGCATGAACATACGTTTGTGATGGCAACATGGGTTTGGGTCTTCTAAAGGTTTGCTGTTGATTGTAAGGATGGATTGCAGCAAGACGGAGCAGATGAACAAAAGAAGAAGACGAAGCCATGGCGCTTGCTGCTAATCACTTGGATGCCCTAATTCTTATATATGATAGAGAGGCGATAGGCAAACATGGACCAAAAAGAATGGCTGTTCAACTAAAGAATGAATATCACTAGGCTGCTGGAAGTGATCGTATAGCTGCTCTCCACCAAGGCTATACATCTTGTTGAGTTCACCAAACCAGTTGGGTTCAAACTCAACAAGTCTAGACTTCTCAGCAAACTCAACAAGTCTAGACTTCTCAGCACCACAAGCCCGGGTTCAAACTCAACAAGTCTAGACTTCTCTGCAAACTCAACAAGTCTAGACTTCTCAGCACCACAAGCCCGGCCTTGTGGTATTCAGCCTCTAATTGTTCAACCAACCTTTAGCCCCCACTTGGGTGACAAGCTAACGTTGCTTAGCTCGGCAATACGATGTGATTTCAGCTTCTTAAAAAAGGACTGGTTCTGGTTTCGGTTTCCCTAATGTGGTCCTAAAAATCTAGATGGTTGTATGTAGTTTTTTGTGAGACCTTGTAATCGTTGAGGGTAACGATGGAAGTCTAAATCTCTGTCAAGTTGCAGCACATTTTGACTATACGTCTCGCAAGTTTGTGCTAATCTTTCTATATCATTGTTAGCCGGCCGGATTACATTATAGGTAATTGAAAGACGGCACGACACCTTAGATACCAAGTATATATGTCTAGGAATGTTACCAAAGAGTTGATATTCAGAAGGCGAAATCAAAGGCAAAATGGAAATTGTCAAAATCAGAATTTATGACAGATTAATTCAAATCAGAATTGGACAAATGATGTCTCCATGGTATGCT